>JAVQJX010074674.1:0-11433 GCA_036025115.1 Ambassis agassizii
TTTGTTAACCTTTGTTTTTTTGATAATTTATTACAATGACTATGATATTTTGTATATATTTTAAATAACACATTTTTCATATTGTCAGAATATAAATATATTATATTGTATATATAATATAATAAGTTTCAATCTTGTATTTTAATGCTTGGTCAGAAGGCTACACTTTTGTTTACATGTGGGTGATGGATCATGCCCTTTGCATTAACATTTCATGAGGATTATGAGTGAGTGTATTGTGATTTTACATCAGCTCAGAGGCATTAGACATGATATGAAGTGTGACTTAAGTGAGACTGTATGTATACTGATACTAACACACTCCCTGTTCTAAATATAAACCAAATGTAGAGATGAAAAATTAGTTAATCCACCCATCACTCTGCATTGAGCTATGAGAAGCCCCCTCTGACAGAACATCAGAGGAACAGGGAACTTGACAGGACAGGTGGACACAGTAGCACAGCAGTGTGTGTGTGTGCGTGCGTGTCTGTCTGTTTTTGTTTCTGCTGTGTGTGATATCAAAGGGCTAACTAAGTTAGCCATCAGGTGTGGTGTGCGTACATGGCACCCCTGACAAAGGGAAGGGAGAGAAGAGAGAGAATAACCCCACACTGTGAGCAAAACATCCTCACACTGAGGTCAACAGCGAGGCTTTGCAAACAAACCTGCAGTATAGCACACATATGTTTTATGATTTTGTTAAATATTATAATTTGCAGGAATATGATTGGTCAGAGTATAATGGAAACACAAACAAAAAAGACCCCACAGAATTAACTCCTGCGCAGGGTGGCACTGATTGCATCCTCGCAGCTTATGGGAAATGGATAGGATTATTATGGTCTGGTTCTGCTATGACAACAGAGAAAACAGACAGAGGAAAGACAATCAGAGCTCATCAGCCAATTCCCTCACACCTTTATTTACCCCAATCCCAAAGAGATGAAGAGAATTAGCATAATGATTTCTAACCAAGATATAAGGAGGAATTTCTAATTATTTATAACATCAAGGGACCCTCCACTTGATCTGTCCAATAATGTTAACATAATTGCATAAGTTGTCAAAGGGTGTTGGAGGGCTAGTGCGGGACGCCAGTGGAATATTACACAGCTTTCTATACAGAAATGTGCAGTGAGGGTCAGAGCCGCGGAGCAGCTACAGGATGTTGGGATGCAATCCTAATGTGTTTGAGTGTGAATGCTGAAAGCATGTTCACTGTTGTTTACTTAAATGTATTTTAGTGGACAAGGAAAGACATATATTTTGTGGATTACAATGATTAAGTTAGATTTGACATTAGTCAACAATTTCAACTGAACAAGACATCAACAGAAGGTTAAAAGTAAAGTTTAGAAAAATATCAATGTCAAAAGCTTTAAAGATAAAAGCCCTCTCCAGATGAGGATAATTCATATTCCCAGGCTTCGAGCGACCATTACACTGAAACCCTTTATTGAAAACCCCTGAATACAGTAAAATGTAGGGAATCAGGCAGACGCAGAGGAATTGCCTCACATATCCTGCCCTTTCTATTGTTAATGCTAGAGTAGAGCAGAACCGGCTCTTTTATTGTGTAGCAATGAAACTCTTTTTCATTGCTCCGTCCTGGAATCAGACGCTGCAGTTGAATAATGCATAAGGCCTCTTGCCTGTACACTATGTAAATAGTCAACAATGGCAACAGTGGTAACAACAGGTTTGGGTCTGCAGGAATATTATGTAAAGTGGTCAGGGGCAGTGTGTCTGGCTCTCTAGCCAGCTATTGAGGCAGTGGCAGGCCATTCTGAGCGCAGGGGGACACAGGCTGCACCCGGGGCCCGGAGCGGACATGCACAGAATTAATGAGGCCAATTTAGTGTTGGACCAGAGTGGCATCCACTGAATGGTCCTGAAGGACTATTGTGGCCACGCGTCCAACCTCCACCCTCTACCCCTGCCCTTTACCTCCTCCTCTCCCCTTTTACTAGAAGATACTAGAAGATGCAGTGGAGGACCTGAACCACCTGCACACAAACACAGTGGTGTCTGTAGGAGTCCATAGAATGAGCAAGTGCTCATGCCTGCATAAAAACAATAGATATGTACTGTTGACCTTTTGATGACATGTTGCTGGTGGTGCTAACCTGTTCTTCTTACTCCTCTCTTCAGGTAACATAGAGTACAGCTGTCCTGCCACAAATGAATGTGAGATCACAAAACGGAGACGCAAATCATGTCAGGCTTGTCGCTTCATGAAATGCCTCAAAGTGGGGATGCTCAAAGAAGGTAAGAAGAGTAAGAACATTTTTATTATTCTCACACCCACACATACACATACAGGATACAGATTGCAGTGAAAACACATTTACAGAACAAACAAAACCGCTGTGTATCCGATCAATGGAACATCACACACTTGTTTTTGCTAAGTCCCGCATTGCTCTGCAATGACACTCACAGTATTTTTCTTGTACCACAAATGCCTACAACTAGTGAGCCAACACAACAGTTCCCAGCCCCCTGTCCTCCCCCTACCGACACAGCAGTAAATAATGTGCAGTTGAGCTGGGGACAGAAATATGCTGAATAGGTTGGTCCAGCCGTCTGAGTAATAGAAATGTAACAGTATTCCACTTGGAAAGGCTCAGGCTGAGTCCCTGAGCACACACTCGCCACGGTCTCAGCTCTCCCCGGCATATTGATCCACTAAATGTTTTCCGAACATCTCAGCTCTCTTCCTGTGGATGGTTTTTTAAAGTCACGCCAGCAGGGAATTCAGTGACAATTAAACATGCTTCCGATGGATTTGTCTGGCTGGGCTTCTCTCCCCCTCCCTATTGTCACTGACTGAGCCCCCTGAGACCTCCGAGCCTTAGCTGCTCTTACAAGGGAGGCACCTATCAGCTCCTCATTGCATTAGGGAATTCATTCTCACCTGCCTTGCTGACCTTTCTCACTTGTTGGTTACTCAAAAAAAGGTTTATGAATAATGATGTTTTTATTTTATTTTCCTCAAGTGCTGATGAGTGTCACTCATATACTGTTGAGCAAAGTCTGACTGTCCCACATGGTGGATCAGAGGTAAAAAATACTCTGCTAGATAAAAGCTCTGATAAGGGAAATTCTTTTGACTTTTAAATTCTCTGTGAAATGCTTTGAAATACATATATTTCACCTTTATCCCTCACATTATTCTCCGATTGGAGTGTGGGATTTATAGATACATATACAGTCGCCACCTGAAGCCAGAGTCATAGCTCGCATGGATCCCCACACAGTAACAGAATCCCCTGGACTGTGTGCAGCCAGATAAAGCCTCAGTGCCAGAAAGACAGAGTAATCGCATTACTATCTGATGAAAAATTTATGCCAATATATCATCTTGGAGAATAAGAGACTACAAAAATATGTAGCCGTGGCTATAAATGAATGACCAGTGTCAGGTCAGAGTAGAAAGAGTGTAAAACTCAAATATGCAGACTCTGGATAAGCCTGAGGTTCTAATGCACTCTTCTGTGTATTCAGCACATTCCCAGAATAAGAATGGCTCTCCTCTTTTACATAGTGGCTGTCATCACCACACTGCAGCTATTGTCATAGTCTGATTAAGGTCTTGTGCGGGTGTTATCATAGATCCCCCTCCAATGACTGATTCTTGTCACAATGAAATTTATTAAATGCATGATCAACGGGGAGATGTGAGGTGCGTTTTTGTTTAAGCTCCGTCCGGAGGCCTGGCGTTTTAAAGTGTCACCAAGACTAAATGGAAAGAAAGACACATGGAGTGCGCGTCCACTGTAAGCTCTATGAAGCTGTCGGCTCAACGCCATGCTCGTTCTCAGGATGTGGAGATGGCCACCGCACATGTGACTGAGGTTGCCACTTACTTTCATTACTGCAGAAAGGTCACATTGTGTGTCCATGGAAAAATCACCTAATTATAACTTTACAGCTCCAACAAAAGTACAGTGCTGCCCCCCAAAGAAACAGGCCGAGTACTGTTTCTGAAAAGTAACAATATGAGGCATCATTTAAGGAAATTAAGGTCTGATATTTCTGTTTCTACTCTGGAGATCATTTGATATTGGTATCTAATGGTCGACAGCCACAGTTTGCGCTTTTATCTCTGAACGTTCAGTAAGAGGTTTAAGGAAAATGGTCTGTGAAGATCAGCAGTCCGATTACAGAAGACCTGCTTAAACCCTGTGTTGAGTCGCTGTACTTTTCCCTTGACTGTATAAAGGAGGAAGTGATCAATAGAAGAATCAAATGTCAGGGGCAACAGGTTTTTCCTCTGATCAATGGAAACGGATCAGAGCTTAGAGCAAGAGAGAAGACAAGATAGTATTGAGAGATTACATTCATTCAGTGGCAGTTGCTCTCTGCACTCACTTCCTTTCTCTCTCGCTCACACATAGATGCCTCCACATGCTCGGAAATACGCGCTCAAGCAAGTGTATATATTTTTATCTTCAGCTTCGACCAAAGACAATAGCTTTTTGTTCCATTGTCTACACTTTGTAATAATGTTGTGTGTCTCATCTCTTAGAGTAACAGTCATGAACATTTGCTTAAACAAAGAGTGTGTCTGCTCTGATATACAATACTCATTGTTCAGTGACTGGCATGTACAGAGCACATACAGAACATACAGAACATACTCAAGCCACACTGCACTCACATGTATAGAAATATTAAATATCTGATGAGTGACAGTAAGAAAAAACGGTCTGCTTCCAATATGAACTAAAGTCAAAAGAGGATTTTTCTGTACGTAAAATGTTTCCACTGTAATTTAGAATCTCAAGTGTGACTTAAGTGCCGTTTAGTTTTTTCAATTAGCTACAGGAGCGAGATGTCAGCTCACCAGGGATATTGTAGCTAACCTGTAAATGGAGTATGTGATGAGGGTGTCAGTATGGCAGCCTCTGGGGTCAGCAGATGAGGAAGGGGTTGGGGGTGGGGGGACAGTGCGTGACAATTTTTCCGCTACCCTCGCTCATCACCACTCATGATTAAAAATGCTGCAACACACTTACAAGCATGCAAAGCTGGCATCGAGGGCCCTTTGAAATAGTGCTGACGGCAGTTTAGTGGGGCGGCTTCCTTGAAAGGAAAGGTTCACCATGCCTTGCCATGTGGCCTTCTGATTTTCCCAGCTAAAATAGGGTCCGCCTAAGCCCCCCTTGGCATTGCCAACCATCCCAGACATCCCAGACACTTTCCCCAGGGAGAGACACTCAGAACAGGTGAAGGACTCAAAATAAGGGTCCCTACCATGGCTGGCCACACAAAGTGAGTGAAGACAGGCCCTTTTGTAGGAGTGTGCTTGGAAGGGGATTATTATTGTTTTTAGAGAGAAAGAAGAGACCTAGGTCAGCTGGCCCCAGCCCCCACCTCGAGCCCTGCGCTAATCCGTTCACAAATGCCAGCCGCCTTGGCCAAAAGCCCCCTCCCTGAGAACCCCTCTTTGAAGAGATGATACCCGAGCTCACCCGCTGCTACCCTCACTGCACTGTGTAGCGGCCCATAAAACAGTGAGATGAGGTAGTACGTGGCTCTCCTTGCACATTTATAACACACCTACTGTTTACTCTGGAGGGAGCACAACACACCGGCCAGAGTCAGACCACTTAAAGCGTCGGTGCCACCAAAGGGACATATGAACCTCACAAAGGCCCCTATAAAGTCCCGGCTATAGCACCGGACCGCATGAGTGAATGAATCTGTCTAGCTGCTCTTAATCACTCTCTCTTCCTGTCTGCTTGTGTCTGGCCCTGTTGGACAGTAAAATGAGACAGGTTAGTGCCAAGCTTTAATTCCTGTCAGCATCTGTTAATTATGGCCAGGACTGTTCTAATTAAAAGAGGCACCCATCTACCTTCATCGCTGGCTTTATTCTGGCTGACACAGCCACATAACTCCACTGGCAGAAAGGAACATGGAGAGCAGATGCAGAGCCACCTGGCAGCAGCAGAGCTCGTCGGGAGAGCCGGAAGAAACTGTAGAAAGTGGTGACATCACATTTGACAATGAGAGGAATTTTCCATGCCTACCATAATAACATCTCAGCTGAAGTGGAAAGTCTTTAAGCCCTTAAACCCAAGTATCAAATGGAAGATGTTTGAAGACTAATCAGCACCACCAAAATCAATGCCTTGATATGATGCACGTAGAAATGAAATTGTGTATCAGTGTGTGTGTGTGTGTGTGTGTGCAGGTAGTTGCCATAAAATGATTCCTTGGTTCCTGCTGGGAAGGATGAGGCTCTGCTGGGAATTGGGGGTAATTAGGTTAGTAGGTTGTCAGTGTCAGGAAATTGAAAGACAATCCTAATCAGATTTGTGTTTCTAGGGAATCAAATAATTTATATAAGTAGACGAAATCTCTACTCCACAGTTGCATGATAATACAGATTGCTGGACCCCCCACCCCTTTTAAATTCATTGAGGAGGGGCTGCAGACCTATAAGATAAGTGGTGAAAATCAAGAAGATATTTTGCATAAACCTGCTGCTGAATTCCTTTTGTCAAATGAAGGCCACCGCTTCTACCCGACATCATCTGAATTTCCCTTCCCCTTCTTTCACCGAGCGACCTCCAATCACTGTGCATGGGACACATCCAAACTCATCCTCTCCAAGAGCATTTGCTGATGGGCAAATTGTATTAGGCTCATTTGCAGTGGCCACACAATGTCCAGGTTTGACACCATCCTCCCTGTTATAAAGTGATGAAATCATCAAGGAAGTGCTCTGACTGCGGGTGTTCGCTCAGAGGACGCTGACAAATTAACTCCTCCTCCGCCACAAGCATTTCATTGAGCCTTTTTCTCATCCAACCTCTAGTATTACTCTTTTTTGTTTTGTTTTTGGGGGGTAGGGGAAGAGGGGGGTGTGCATTATGCATACAAGTTAAATTGAAGGGATTCTCCCTCTTGAAAGGATTAAGATATCCGGCCTGGACGGTAGCAGTGACATGCTATTCCAAATATGGGGGTGCAGGATATAAATGTTTGCATACAATTACATTAAATAACCAAGTACCTGCCTGGTGGTATCAAATGAACAGAAAAGCATAGATGAAATATGTTAACAATGTGGAAAATTAATAGAATAGAAAAGACATCCGAATGGAAACATTCTTATCAAATAATGAGATAATAAATAACTTATGTTATGATGAGGCTGGCTTGACATTTACAGTATCAGTGTGGAACCTGGCCCCCTAGGTGTGGCTGGGGGTGATAAGACCTCAATGCTACTCCAGTGAAAGAAGGGTGAAATAAGGGTCTTTTATGGGGAAGCAATACCTAGTTATCTATCTGCGGTATGGCAGTGGATGCTTTGTACATTGTATGTGTGACTCTTGTAGGGCTGGTTAAGTTTCTGTTTCTGGATGTTGAAGAGTGCACACCTGAGCTCTCACACACACACACACACACATACACGCGCGCACACACACATACATAAGCACAGGCAGGCAGGCAAGTAGCTGGCAGCTAATTAGTATGCAGTCTGCCTCACCCCAAAAGCTAAATAATTAGAGGGCCAGTCTGTGAGATCATTGACCCTGCGTTAAATATTCATATGTTTAGACCTGCTCTGGGCTCAGCTGTGTCACAGTAGACCAGCCAGGCATGGACCACATATGGGAAGGCAGCCGCGCCTGTGACACATCCACACACACAGTCATTGGACACACACTCATGCAGTCTCTTTATATTGCTAACATACATGCTAGAAGCTGCTCACACTGCTGCTTGTAATACATAATATGTCAGACTATCATTCCTCTAATGTGATAGATGTAGATTTTCCTTTTCTGTATCTTTATTGACCTAGTTATTTTCCTGTATTAAATATCCAGTCTTTTAAAGAATACACTCTCTTCATCTCATGCCCCCCCCCCTCCCCCTCATCTTTTTTCTCCCCCAGGGGTTCGTCTGGACCGTGTGCGAGGGGGCAGACAGAAATACAAGCGGAGGTTGGACACAGAAAACAACCCATACCTGGGCTTGACGCTTCCCCCTCCCACCAAAAAGCCTCGTGAGTACTGCTCCGTCACTAGCCCATTGTCTCCCTCCTCCGTCGCCCCTCCTCTGCCAGGCCAGCAAGCAGGTAAAACTGAGGCAAAATTCTAGGCCAGACTTCATGTTCCCCTGTCTCTGCCATGTTTGGACAGTTCATTGGAGGGAAATATAGGCCATGTATTGTTCCAGTCAGAGCTGAATTGTGATAAGTCTCTGAGCAGGTGACCGATATTAAACAACGGCTGAATGCTTGAGGACACTAGTGTCTCACTCTTGTACACATTTAAAAAAACCCATTCTATTAGTTTCCTTAATGAAAAAAGAAGTGGTGCAGAGAGGCTGGTATTGTACTGTTTTTATCATGTTTATCTGTGCTGTGAATCTTTGTACCTCCATGAGCTTTGCAAACATATGACCTTTGGCCCCTGCTTTTCTTTGACATCCCCTCCCTTCCTCCTCTATTCTCAGTCACAAAGATAGTGTCTCACCTGTTGGTGGCCGAGCCAGAGAAGATCTATGCCATGCCTGACCCCACCATGCCGGAGAGTGACATCAAGGCTCTAACCACGCTGTGCGACCTGGCTGACCGCGAGCTGGTGGTCATCATTGGCTGGGCCAAACACATCCCAGGTATGAAGAAAAAAAATCCTATTTTTTTCCCTTCTTTCATATTCCTTTGTCCACTGTGTCAGACATAGCAAATAAACATGCGTCCACACGTAGATAATTAACGACAGCAGCTCATACAGCCTCTGGGTGTGTGTGGAGGATTGAGAGGGTGCAAAATGGACATAGCTGTGCAGGAAACAAATCAATAGAGTGCATCTAAAATCCCTGCATTGAATGGAGAGGGGGACTCAGACCCGATGCCAATGTATGTTGTAATCACCAGGGAGATTTAGAGCAAAGTTGGGGACCTGCCCAATCAAACAAGACATCATATCACACACAGACACACACATGAATGCACACAAGTGCAAGCACACACAGGCACACGCATTGAATTATTGATGGGCATAATCATGTTTCTTCCTTGGCCCATAGACGTTCTGATAGACGAGGTGTTAGGTTATAAGAGGCTGTTAAATTAAGGATACACTACCTCACGTCAGCAGAGATTTTGCTTACTTCAAGAATTTTCTGATTTTGACAGAGAACACGTTGTTTAGCTGCTATTTTTTATTTTATAATTTTTTTTTTTTTTTTGCAACTGAGGCAGATTCTCCTTGATCTTTTGCTTGACCCCCATAACTCTATAACATTACAGTGCTGTTGGCATGGAGGGGTAGCAAACTAAATGAATGTGTCCCTCAGCGGCAACTCCATAACCTCTCCTTCTCATCACCATAACTTGGACAGGATCGCAGCTGTCAGCGTGCAGGAAATGTACGTGCAGCACACACTGACGTACACAAAGACACACACACACACACACGTATGCACTGTCTGCTTCACTCATAGACACACATGCAATTGCGTATTGAGCTTTGTTTTTCCAGAAGTTAATTCAGGGGAAACATTTAAATCCAAATTCGTAGATTTAGAGGGTTTATTTATTTTTAGTGACATGAAGTAGACTTCAGCTGACCTCAGGCAGGTGCATTTTGTACTGAAAAGGTATTAGAGTACTTCTCAGAAGGAGAGGTATTAATCAGGTACAGATCTGATAGTAAGGAGATTAGAGATGGATATGCTCCCAGCCCCTGGCCTCAGCTCCGGTCCCTTACGCATCTAAACTGTTTGGATCACTCCCCACGGGCCATGCATGGTCAGCAGACTGAGAGTTTAACCAAGGAGCTTACTCAGGACTGGATCACAGCTGACCCGATAACACACTCACATCATTGTGACCCAAAATTACACCTGCGCCACAGACATGCAAAAAAAAAACATTCCCATGCTGACTGCAGAGTGTAGACTCCTCAGATAAGGAAGCATCATTTGTACGTGCATCTAATAAGAGTAAGAAGAGTGTGCAATCTCACTGTGTATATTTGTTTAATCTTAATTCTTCATTACAAATCACACCTTTAATAAAATCTTTTTATACACTACAGGTAAAAGAGTTAACAGTTCTTAGATCCTGAAGTGCATCATCATTTTAATATGTGTACACTCTAACTGGGATTTTGTGTGTCATGCTGTTGAAGCGCCGGTAATCAGATTATACTAACACGTATTGTACAGTGGATAGATTCATAATGTTAATGGGATTTGCCACACACATTGCGGCAGAGGACTTGTCATTCCAAATGAGTCCATAATGATCATTTAACCCAAAACCTGAGGCAGTAAGCCTGAGTGTTTGTTTGCTCAGCGAGCAGTGTACCCAACACGCTACCTGAAAGATTTAAGTAGATTATTCTGATCTGCATCTGTGCAAAAATTCACACTAGTGCTTTTGTTTTATACTTACTCACTTACTCACTTTAATTTCTTAATATAAAATCACAGATATTCTTGTTAGATTAAAAGACACTTTTGCAGGAAAAAAAAGACATCCATTCGTCTGTGCTTGTCCCTATGGTGGTGTCTGTATTAGGACAGTGGGTGTCCTCTGGCCATAAAATGGCTGCATAATTGAGTTGTACATGGCTGAACCTGATCAGAGACGGTTCACTGGTTGAGCGAGACTCCATGCACTAACACTCCATGCACCAACGGTACCCCAGGGCAGCCTACCATGCTCAGCTCCTACTTTACTTCTCGCCCTCCATCCACTACAGGACAAGAAAGGAAAGAGGGGAAAGTGCTGATTGTATTCTGATAGATTTTTGCGGCCTTGGGCAATGGCATTAAAAAGATTAACAGTTCATTATGAAGTAGACCACATTGATTAGGCCATTGACAGATGGCCCAATAACTAAACTCCAAATGTAACAATTTAAATGTCACGAAAATTGGCACTTACCTTCTCCCAATTGATTTTGAATTCCTCCTCTTCTCAGTGACCATTTGAAAGCGCAGTTCAAAAGTGGCATAATGTGGAGAAGAGTGGCCCTATTGAGTTTTAATTGGAGGGCGATTGGAGGATAACAAAGCTATATCATTAGTGTAGATGATATCTTTGCCTCAAAGGGTCCAATGACAGCTTTGTTATCTTGGCTGTGAAAAGGCTCAGTTTTCATACATGAAGTGCTTTTCAGGTGTGCAGAGTTCCTCATGCAGTTTTAGCTGAAATAAGAGCATGTTTATTCAATCAGAGCAGGTTGGTGTCACATATCAAAATCCTTTTTCACAGGTCTGTCATCAGCCTCATTCTCAGTCTTCCTTTGATTAATTGATAATCACTGCAGAGCTGACGGACACTAGTGTCACTGCTCCAAATAGCACTGTGAAGCAGAGTGTAACACGGCTGTTGCCTGAGGGGTGCAGGGTCATTAGGAGCAGTGTTGGGGGGGGGGGGGGGGGGGGGGC
>JAVQJX010074778.1:0-14635 GCA_036025115.1 Ambassis agassizii
GCAGATCCTTTCAGAGTTTCTCTCTCTCTCACACACACACACACACACACACACACACACACACACACACACACACACACACACACACACACACACACACACACACACACACACACACACACACACACTGAATAATGACTTTGCTTGTCTCTGAATTTAAATTTTTCTTAAGCTTACCATTCCGACTGTTGAGCTTCACAGTGTTGGCTGACAGCTGGATTGAGATCCCGCCTTTGCTGGATTGGGGAAATTTAAAATCTTGGACCTGGCCGTCCGTGCTGAGTACATAAACATCCAGGACTGTCAGGCGCAGAGCCAACAGGATGGTTTAGAGAACAGAGGCGAAGCAAAAACAGAAAAGAATATCAGACAGGACTTTTTGATGAGAGTAGAGAATATTGATGCCAGAGGTTTCTCCATACAGTCTTACAGACTAAAAGACACATGGACATCTCATATCAACACTAAATGTTAAGCAACAGTGAGCTCCACAATAAAAATCACACCGAGTGTTTTTGTCGTCCTCTGACTAATATGAATAAGACTGTGAAAATAAAAGCGCTCGTACATGGCCTAGCAGCTGAAGAAAATGAGGATGTGGATAAACAATGTACTTTTTCTGACTCCACAGCAGGCTAATGTTCACATTAATGTATAGAGTTACAAGGTCTAGACGCATACATTTATAAAGTAAGTGTGTGCAATCAGAGAATCCAGTCTTTTTAATTGTCTGATATTCATCACTTTGTCAGTAAGCGACTCGTTAAACCTAATATGCGTTGTTTTTCTCTTCCCCCGAGGTTTAAACGCTTATTATGAAAACAAAGCCCTTTTTTTATGAGGCGGCCTTGTTTTTCTATCACAGGAGTTACTCTTTCAATGAACTGAAAGTAAACAAATTAACCGGGCCTCCATCAATCATGAATGCATGTCATTTGCTTTCCACAAACTCGGCTTTACTCACTTATGTTATCTGCTGGAACTTTAACAATGGCGGGTTCCATGAGGTTGTCGGCAAGGACGAAGGCCCCTTCCTCCAATGTGTCCAGTAACATGGTGGCTGCATGAGTTTGCTCAGTGCTGTTCATGTCATGCCAGGACTTCAGGGCCTCTGGTCGAAGCAGGTTATCTACTGTGTCCACAATAGCCTGTATCAAACCAGACAAACCAAAACAAACACACACACAGAAAAGCAAAGATGTTTAAGTAACTCTGACCACAAGGATTTGTTTGCACAGGGAGTGACATGCAGACACAGGGATGGATGAATGAAATGCTCTGCTGAAGCATCACATCTGAAGGAATTAAAATGAGCATGAGAAAAAAAGGACATTTATGTTTTATTACATACAAAAACAATTAATTACAGACATTTACTGAATAAGCAAAAGATCACTTTTCTAACTACATTAACCATGAAGGAGGAACTGCTGCCGTTTGATGAAAGTTGATGAACTTTTGACCTGCTTAAATACTGTTCAGTCAACTGGGAAGTATTTATAATATTAATCTGAAAACCAGCCATCACATTTTATTCCACCAAAATAAAAGCTGACAAAAGGTGGAGGATAAAGTGGGCGAAGGATGCAGACGACGCAGGGTTTTCTTCAGGAAATAATCGAATCAATGTGTCTAATCGGGTAATCAATGCTGGTGACGGCTGGTGGAAAAGGCTGCTCGTGGCGTTGGTGGTGGTGGGCCAGCTAATGTGATGTTGCGTCAAGTATGGCAGATGTCAGATACTGCTGTCTCAGCGTTTCCTAGCCCAGATCCTCTCCTCTCCTGCTGTTGTTAGTCAAATCAATGATGTCATTTACACCACTGCTGTTAGACTGTAGCCATCTTTGAATTCAAATCTACATTAAAATTTAACATGTGGCATAAAGGGAAAGGCATGACTACATACATGAATATTTCCACTCCTTTCTTTTGCCCTGCTTCCTTTATGAGTGCACGGCTGTTGCTAATTAGCTTGATCCAATTTAATTCCCTCCTGAAGGAGAGATGTGGATTGAGGAGGGTGACTTTGGTGGCAGGTGGAGGACACAGACACCCCTAATGGTTGAGAGGAATATCTATGGCCAAAATACTTTGATATGTGAACCCTAACCTGTGATAGTATTGGAAGAAAACGGTAACAAAATATTGCTTGACCTGCATTAACCCTATTAACCAGCTAGAGCTTCAGATTTGCACCTTTAATTTATAAAACAAATGATCTGAAAGCAGTGTCCTTGTGAGGCAAGAGGCACCATTTTGACTATGTACGCAGTGAAAGGTCAGGTGGAAAAAAAGGTTGAATTACATGTGAACAAATGAATTCAGGGGGCACTTGAATATATTGAATTGAACTCTTGTATAAAAGGAAAAATATGTAACATTGCAGTACATCCTTCATCAAATGAATAATGAGAGGGATGTAGGAACATGATGTTTGCTTGACTTGTGGTGTTATGCATCCACTGCGTGCAATCTTGAGTAAACACAGTACAACAGGGAGTAAAAAAATGAATGAACAAAATGTAGACACCATAGCTCTGAATGCATAGAAGAAGGTGAAAAACAAAAGAAACACGCACACATATCCACAGAAAAAGAAGCCACCTCTGTAATTGGAGATGACTTCTCTTTGACTTAGAAAGCACTTTGAGTATAACTGTGGCCGTGTGTAAAGCAATTACTCAAAAAAAGCAGGAAGCACAGGGAGGAGGGAGTACATGACAGTGCAGAGGGTACATGCTGCTGAACTTGGGCTAGGGCATATACAGCAGTACAGGAATAGAGGGGGACAGCAGCAAGCAGAGTGGGCAGAGGCATTGCTTCAGTACCTTCATGTATGCCCTGCATGTCCTTTCTCGTTTTTGAAGCTTTTTTTTTTTTTAATTAGAAAAGAAAAAAAAGAAGAGATAAAAAAATACAGACAAGTAGTTTACACAAAGTTTTTGAGTTCAAGTAAATGAATGTAGAAACAAGCCTGAGAAGCTAAACGCACTGACCTGTTTACCTCAAGTTCTAACAATAAAAAGCTCATGTTCATGATACTCCATTATAAAAAAGCACAAATACCATGATAACTATTGACATCTGCTGATGATCAGACGATAAAATAATTGCCTAAATTGACAGAAAGGCAGACTGACCTGAGTCCGTCTCTTGTAATATAGCATCGAAGCTAAATAAAATAAAAGCAAAATAAAACTGACTTCCCCAAATATTAACAAAACTCATTTAAGGTTACCTTGTTGAAGCTTCGTCCTGCAGAATCCTTCTCGCTGGGTCTAAACTCCTGCAGCTGAGCATCCAGGATGTCCACCAGCTGCTCCATCAGGCGCACCGAGGAGCTGACGTCCCCAGCATAGATAGGGCCTTTGGTGTGCTTGGCTAACTCGTTGGCCAAGTTAGCTGCATTTTCACCGCTGCGGATCTGCAAGGGGTCGGTAGGGACAGAGTGAATAATGTTCACGAGAATACAAGAAGACAGACTTGGAAGATTCTTTGCAGGGACCTGTTTCTAACATTAGAGCACACATGAATGAATCCTTGAAATGCCAGTATTGAAAAAGGCAGAAGAAAGGAAGAAGCTGCGACGACGGGTTTGAAGCCAAAAAAATAACAGGTACACAGCTGCTTAGAATATGAAGTCTGAGAACCATGGCATGCATTATAGAGGAGAGAAATACTACTTTTTAAAGGCTTTTTAATAGATGGAAATGCAATCAACAAATTATTAACCAATGCAACACATGCCTTTTATGTTTGTGTTTTCTGCTTGTTTAGATCTCATTTTTATTTGTGAGATCACAGACTCATTCAAATCCATTCTACCAGGCTTCCAGTTATGTGCTTGTGGCTGAACTATGACTATAAGGACTAATCAGAAATTAATAGCAATTATATGTGTGACAATGGCCTGCGGGGAATGACATTGAAAAAATATTCTGCTTTAAAGTTATCTAAAAAGAGATTTGCTGCCATCTTGATAACAATAAGTCCTTTACAAGGAACATCCTTCCATTACTTTGTCTGCTCCTTCTCTGTTTTTAAGAAACACTTGGAAGGAGAACAGTGAAGCTGAGCTCATACAAACCTTCTGGGCTAATTGGTTGACCCAGTGGGAGGTACAGTTGCTGAGATCAGGGCCCTTCGGGTGCCAGTCCCCAGTGGAAAGGACACATAAATAAGATGCTGTGCCTGTCAGGGAAAACAAGAGGAGGATAGTCAAGTTTAATCAAGTCAAATCAAAGTTATTTTCACATGTCGAGGTGCACAAGCAACACAAACAAACTCCTTATTGCTTAATATAGGAACATCCATTTTGTCTCAAAATTATTTGTCTGAAAATATTATCATTGCCTGTTTTTGCTACAAAATGGAAACTTTTTTTTCTCCCTGTCCTAATTAGCCTTGTGTCTGATGAACTCTGAGCACTAACACAATTTCACACACAATCAAATGAGGAATGCACGTCTCCGGGAGAAACAGCTGAGCCTGCTCCTCTCTGCAACACAGCCGTTACAGATTGCTTAATCATGTTTCACAATAGAATGACACAGCTATCACCACAATAAATTGTTGTCACTGAAAATGGCTACTTAAACCTGTGCCAAATGAATTGATGCTTGTGTGCAAGTATATCAGAGAGATCTAACAAACTCAGGGTCATGTTGAAGACAGCGAGCCAATGGGTCCCTGAGGCAGGAGCCATGTTTACCTCGTGTTCCTTTGGGACAAGGTCGCTCCACGAGCATGCCCCTCTGGGTCTGAGGCCACATTATGTCTCTCTTCTCAGTGGCCTTGCAGAAGCGCTCAGGTAAAGGAAAGGACTCCAGGGGTGGAGGGGAAGTAGTCTGAGGAATAACAGGAGGTGGCTTGGGTGCTCCCCTGCTGCCTTCCTTGATCACTGTTGTGGTGGTAGTATTGGCCACACCCCAGTGTGCGGTGGTTGTTGTAGTCGTGGTTGTAGTTCTCTGAGGCTGAGGGGACGTGGTGACTTCTGACAGTGGCGGTGCTGTGTGTACAGAGAGAAAGAGGCATAATGTTAGGTGATGTGTGGAAAACATGCTCACTTCCATGATTTATGGAGCTTTACGCTCACATATTTATCAGGCATATAAAAACATGATGCTGCGCTGCAAAGAAAAATAATAACCAAATGGTAGTTTGACCCGTGGTTGGAGCATGAGGTCAGCTTATTAGAATACGCTAGAAGCTTGACCTTCTAGCAGGCAGATGTACCAGTAATCCTTAACAATGCCCCCTGTAAGTAACATTCCTAACTTTTTTTTCCCTCAACACTGTAATGCTTATACACCCTAGTACCCTGTTGTGTAAATTGCCGCTAAGTGCTTTGTGCAACAAGCGTATTTGCTTTCCCGTTGACTATGTCTTATCCAAGGCACTCAGTCTGAAGCGAACAAGACAATAATTACAGTAACATCCTCCTGCCTGGCAATCATTCTTGCCTGGGAGATTTTGTGGCAGGGCTGATTAAATTTCACTAGAGCAACACAGAACCTGTATGTGTAGTCATAGTGCCAGAACATTCATTTTACAGTTGTTTCTCCCTACAATTCATACTCTGATAAAGCAGGTGTGCAGTAACTCATGCAATGCCCCGGGCAAAAACAATATGTTTCAGTCCCGGGAAAAGAGGAAATAGTGCGCTCCTTACATTTAACATGAGCCACTAAGGAAAAACTAGGAAGACATTTTTCTTGTGATCCACCAGAGGAGTGTGAATAACACTGTAATGACGTTTCATAAAAGTCAAACATCAGGGAGTTTTATGTTGATAAACACTAACTACTTGATATAGATCTGCTCCACACCATCAAGTGCAAAAAAGAAAGCATACACTGCTCCTCAAAAAAAACATTTGTTGGTTGAATTTAAAAGGATAAGCCACATCAATCAAAAGATGTCTGTTTGGGATGCAATGCGCATACTGAATCTAATCGCATTTGAGTACTTTGATTTCCTCCATTAGGCTGCCTGTAGAGCATGCAGGGAATGTGAAGAGGTGCTGTTACACTGCTTGAGCTGAGCAGTCGTTCTCAGTAGTCCAACCAGTAGTGAAAAACATGGAAGGGTGAGGAAAAAAAAGTGGAGAGAAGGAGGTTGAAGCAGGACAAAGGAAACAGATACAGAAAGAGAAACAGAAGAAAGCAGCATGAAGGCCTTCGGCAAACAGTCACTTTTATATATTTAGTTCCTTCAAACCAAGCAACCAGCAACAACTGTTTAAGTTCTGCTTAAGGAAGATGAATGAACTTTGAAGCTGAGAGGCAAAGACATCAGCAAGTTATAGACAAATCCAAAAACAAATAACCCTGAAAAAAAAACAGATAAAATTAGTGCGTCCACCTGCAGGTCCTGCTTCCATTGCTGCTGATGCAAAAAAATACCTGGAGTTATTTAATCCGGTAAAAGACAGATATTAGTGGGTTTTAGTGCAGTGTGAAATGAGCTAAAGGGAAAAGAAGATGGCGGAACACACAAAGATATAAGGACGATGAAAGAAGAGGACAAGGTTGGAGAATGAGAGGACAGTTTCAGTTTTCCACTGGACTGGAGACAGAGGCAGCCAGACCTCAGGCAGCTACACCTCCATATCTATTACCTCCATTGGATAATGGGTGTTGCTGATAGCAACCCCCAACCCTACCCAACACACAACACTGCTACTATCTCCATAGGCCCCACGGTGTGGATGAGAGGCTTCAGCACAGTTGAACTGAAGGGAATTCGCCTTTGAGGCTGGCTGCTACCTGTAGTGAATTAGGCTCTATTGACCAGCGGGGATGACTGTGTGCTCCCTCCTGTTGGGGGCTATAGAACCATACACACACACACACAAACACACACATGCACACACAAGCAGGTGACATGAAGGTGTACACAGCTGACTGGCTGTTTTGACACTGAGCTGAAGGCAGATTTGGCTGGCTGGGTTTCACCTCCTCCTCCTCATCCTCCTCCTCCTTCACCTTCCTCCTCCTTCTCTCCTGTGCCTCCTCCCCTGTCTGTATCCTTTTACTCAATACAGTGATATTCTCGGCTGCACGGCCCGTCACAGCGGTTGAGAGACAACCTGTGCTTAGTGTCCGTTCAGCACTAGCATTTAGCTGGCTGGGAGAAATCCCTGTCTCTATTCTGCACCAATACCCCTTTATTGCTATAACCCTTTTTTATGATTCAGTGGGAAGAAATCACAGAGATGAAAGCAATAGTCACAAGAAAAAAAAATTCTGGTTTACACAAACTAAAGCATGTAATATTGTAGCTCCATCTAAAAAACGTCTACATATCATTGTCTACTTTTAAACATCTGGGTCAGAGTTGCTTCACAAACTCCCAGAAGAATCCCAAGAAACTGTGGCCCCCTTATAGGTTTCACATTTCCAAAGTATGAAAGATGATAACGATAAGTTCCAGTCTCAGTAGGTGGGGGGTTTAGAATCCAGACAGAAATAAAATGAAAATGAATCACTGTTCGGCAGTGTGATTTAAGATAAAAGGCTCAATACTACAGTCAATAAATCAAAGAGGCATCTGCTGTAATCCAAGCACATTCCTTTAGCATGTCAACTAACAACTGTATCTTGTCTACACCCCTCATGCTTGTCATGACGCGCTGGGATAGCAAAGTCAATGCTCTGGTTACATTACATCATTTTTGTTGCTACCTGCCATCAGCTACGTAACTGGTAGGATAATTAATGTTAGAGCCTGTTAATACAGAGCTAGAGCTAATGGGTTTGGCTCTCCTGAAGCTTTCTGCTGGAGAGGGATTGCCCCCATAGCAAACTGGACAGCATTGTGGAAAGAGTGAATTTGTCACCACAGCAAAGACACCAAAAAAAGAAAAAGCTGCTTTGGCACTGCTACAAATTGCTGCACTGTCATAGAATACTTTAAAGAGCTTCATTAGTGAGAAACATTATGAAGAGGAAATATTATATAAAAGGGGCTAAAATAATCCTGTTGGGAGGTTTCATGTCATGTTTATGATGCAAACTAATCCTCTTTGCTTTGTTAAAAAAGAGGCTAATGTGAATGTAGACTATACTTCCCAAAGAGATTCCTGCATAAACAATGCCGCCATTCTGACCACTGCTGTTCCTGTGTACATAGCGTGTCAGCCCATAATCCTGCCAGCAACACAATAATCTTATTACCTTTATGCCATAGCTTGGTTTAATTTAATCCAATGAAAGCTGGGAGGATTTAACCCATAAGTATTAAAATGGACACCTCTCTCAGGTAGTCACTCCTCCACACAGATGTCTAAGTGATAAGTTTATAAGGAGAGACTGTGAGGGATGGGTATCGATCTGTTGGTAGTGCTGCTGCAGCCCTGTTTCTACCTTTTCTGATTCATAACATGGCCCAAATATTTCTATTTTTCATGTGGCAGCACACTTCTTCTGAATACTTTCCCTGTACAATATTCCTTTGATTATGACAAAAGAAGCAAATCCCAAGTTTGGGCTATACAGTGAATCCAGGACAGGATTCTTGATTATTATGTCTCTGCTGCACTCAGCCCAAGGGGAAGCTTCAATTAGCTGTCACAGAGTGTGAGTGCATGGAGTGATATTCTCCAAAGCACTGCCGATAGTCAGGACAGACTTATTCATAACCCTTTTGTGTGATTCGACGCCTACACATTGTTGCACTTGAATGTATCTCTGCGGTTCTGTTATTACCATCGGGGCTACAGGTCTGGGATTGATGACAGACAATGAGACAGGGAATCCAGGAGAGGAGCATGGCTTGTCGAATGTTATCAGAGCATATGCATAGAACACTCAGGAACACACAAAACACACACTCACGCAGAGGCCAGATGAGACTTTACCAGTATTCATGCCGGGGTGACAAATGAAAACTGACAGCATGTGTGTCTTTTATATTATGTTTAATGGCTTCACTTTCAGTAGGCACCGCATGGTTGTTCATCAGGGTAATGTTTCATACACATTATCAGGTGCTGTTTATCTTGTGAGGGAACCAGGGAATGAAAAGGGAACACGAATTTAGCATTTGTTTCAGATAATTTGCCTCATTAAAGAAAGTTGAGAGAATGATTAGATCTCATTCATTCTATAGCTGCTCTGTCATGACATAATCTCACAATGATGTGAAGTCAGGCTGATTGAGAGGTTTACTTCTTTGTTCACATTTCTATTTTGTGGGAGCAGGTAAAAGACTTTTGCACACTGAAATACGGCCCCTGGGTGGTAATCACATCCTAATGGAAGAGTAATAGTAAAAAGTTAACAAGCTAATGGAACCTCAGACAATTCAAGGTCTGCTTCTATCTTCAATAAAAGAGCCATGTTTAGACTTTGTGAATGGACCAGAGAAAAGTCAGTGCATTCAACACAGAGCATAGGTTAGGAAAGGAAATGAGGTGTTGAACTGTGAAGAGAAAAAAAAGTTGCAGAAATTTCTCCATTTCAAATGTGCATCTCACTTATTCCTCTGGATATAGAAATGGGAGCTGTTCTTCAGTATGTAACACTGATGTTGATCTGAATGATGATTTATAATATGTTTGTGATGCATTTCGATATCTACTAATAATAACAATAATACACAAAGGAAATTGGATTACACGTCTTTCACTCTACATTGCATTTGTACCCGTGGAAGGAAACATGGCGTATGATTGCTTGTGTAGCAGTAAATATAAAGAAAGCTAAGTGAAAATTCATATAATTTCCCATGAGTCATGTCCTTGTGAGGTGTATATAGTACACAACCATGTCTTAGGGAACAAAACCTAATAGCTGGATTAGGTTATTTACTGCTGTCTTGGATATTTTCTCCTTCCCACAGTACAAAATACATTGATTCATATGGACGAGGGCAGACAGTACACTCCCACTCACACAGGCATAGACATTCATAAACACATGTACACATTCATATACACCCTCACGCACAAAATGACACCAAAGCAGAGAGAACAGACGTAGCAGCTGCCAGACTACCGCCTGTTTTCTCTCTCTCTCTCTTTGCAGCTTTCTGTACTGTACGTGCCTCAAATTTCAAGCATTAACTCTAAGTGTGCCGAGCAGACTGATATGCGACGCTGTATGGACACAGGAGGAGGAGGTGTCTATTTCAGTGTGGTCATATACACACACAAAAACATAGATACCAAGACACAACAATTCATGCAAACACACATTCACTCAGATTAGAGAAACATAGACACAATAATCAGGCCTTGTGAAATAAATCTCCTCAAAGGCCCGTGTCAGGGAGTGATGGGGGACCATTGTGATGTCTGAGTAATAATTCTTTTAATACGCCTTGTTTCACAGTCAGACTGTAATCAAACAAGAGACTGTAGATCCCCTTGGCTATTGGACTACCCATAATCACCCTCTCTCTCTCTCTCTTTCTCCCTCTCCCTCTCTTTTCTCTAAAACCCTTTGTGACACTCTAAATCATAACCCCGGGTTCGCTGCTGCCCGCATGTCTGTTCATGCTGTAAGAGGAGATCATTTGGCTGCATTATGTACAACAGTTTAATATCAGCAGGTAAGACATTCTAGTGAAAACATTAAGTATGTGCTTTTAGTGGTCCTCGTCTGGCGTCAACTAGTGTCTTACGATGTTTGGCGCGAAGCAACAGTGAAGATCCTGATCAGATTTCAGAGGAAACACGTGGCCTGCTGACCTCATGCGCTCACTTGCCTTTATTGCCACCAGATATCGAGCAGTTAAGTATTATCTTGTGATGTTACATCAGAGACACGGCGAACAAGACTGTAAAACCCCACTGTGACATTTCTGCCCATTGTATCAGCCCCTGTTAAATTCACCCCTGTACTGTAACCAAGGATAAGACCAGTGGGTCACAGTGTTGATAGAATAAGTAAATGGTTGTTAAAAAAAAGCTACACAAGAGGAATACATAATGAAAGTGGGTCATAACAGTAAAGTAGTTTAAGATATCACTATAATGTCTTTCCAGCAACAGTGAAGTAATGGGCTGATGAGAGTATGTGCTGCAACAAACCTAAGAAACCTACCACCTCCTTTTACACAGATTCTGAAGCCTGACTTTAAAATGAGGCATTTGGTCTTGGCTGGCTGTTGCTGGGCAGTCAGCCATAATTAGTACCATCCAAATAAAAGCCCAATGGACATTTGGGTCAAGAGGGAAGATCTTTAACTCATGCAAGCGGTCTAAGCAATTCCTCTTATAGAGACGTCTAGATTGAGTACAATCTTGTGCACAATGGTCCATTGCCAGTGAATTCAGTTATTCAGTTGGGTCAGTCAAAAGGCCGACACAGTCTGCAAACAGAGGTAATGGGGTGGATGGTGGCACTAACAGAGGTCAACTCTTGGTGACACTATTGCCATTTGGTTCGACTCAGCACTAAAAATTATTTGCTAAATAAGAAAAACTTGTGTTACAAGGCACATGTTGCTGTGTTGTTCCTTCCTCATCTGAAAGATTTTTAGATGACAGCAGAAGGTCACATTATAAACTGTTTTCCTGGTAATAATGGCTGACTGGATTAATTCAAAATGTAGGTGAACAATAAATTACTGTTATAAAATCCTTTAAATATAAACTTTATAAAATCTATTCCATTTAAAAAAAAATAAAAATTTCTGAATGCCAAAAGAGAGCAGTGCATGACTGTCATCTTTGCCCTGTTGTATGTGTGCGTGTGTGTAAGTTTCCCATGAGGCAGAGCTGAGGATTTACTTAAATCCTGTCATTTAGTGTGTACTGTTCTCACTGGGCATTATTTGAACAGTCTAACCTAGACTTTAGCCTGACTTCAGGAGGGAAGTCAAACAAATGCGTATATCATATGTAGAGACATGCTCACACAGAAATGCAAATATATATGGATGTGAGGGCAGGGCTCAGTTATGGACAGTTATGGAGGAACAGGACTATGAAGACAAATGCAGGTAATAGGAGGGCAAAAAAAATCAAGAGTGTGAGGGAGAAAAGAAGGAGAAAGACAGAAACTGAACGCAGTAGAGATAATGAAAGAGACACAGTAAGATGGAAGCAGACAGAGAAATAAACAATGGGAATGAGAATATGACAGGAGGACAGGAAAACAAAAACAAAAAGGGGTGATTTTCCACATCAATACCCTCCCTGCTCACACCACTGTGTCCACTTGGGCAGCTGACAGGGGGTGGGGTGTTGCGGCAAGAGAGGACTGTTGTTCAGGCAAACAAACCTGATTCTCCCTCCTGTACCGCTGCTGGGCATTTAGAAGAAAGGAGTTTTACTCGTGAAAGCTTAAAGTTGACTTTGAAAGAATCCATCCCTCTGTTGGGCTTTCCTTGTTTTGTCACTAAACGCTGCCATGTACAAGTTGACCTCTATGTAAGCACGGCAGACGACAGGAATGAATCATAGCGGTGCTTATTAGACAGGGAAGCTCTCTAGGGTGACTGCTAATGTATATGAGTCACAAGTATCTCTAACAACTAAAGCGCTTTTTTGCATTGTAAAGCACTTTCATAGCTACAGGGCCTTATATTGCAGAGTTTTGCCAGCTAATTGGCAAGTAGCGTCAGTAAACTGCGCCTTATAATTTTTAAACAAATTGGGTCGTTTCCTTTCTTACGATACCCACTTGCAAATGTATAATTTGTGGGTGCGGCAAAGACTGGAAATGTATGCAAATGTATTGACAGCCGAACAATTAAAGAGTAGGTTTTGATTTGTGTGGGTGTTAACTGCAGAATCAGGGGCTTTTTATACTGCAGTGATTTTGTAACCAGGGATAAATAAAAGGTTTCCAAGGCTCACCTGTGTCCCATCCAGGCAATGACAGAGTCTGTTTGCGCACACTTCTGGTAAAAATAGCTTTTGATATGCTTACTCAGTGGTTTGAGGCCACATATCAGAGCTTGGCATGAATAAACGGTCCATAGAAATGTGTGTATAATGAGTTTTCTCTGGGATATAGCTCATTTAAATCAATTTAATCGTCTCACTTACAAGATGCAACAAAGGAATACGTCTCTTTATCAGCTCCTATATGCAAGAATGAGAACACGCACGCAGACATGGATAACTGAGTGGATTATGATGCTTTTGGCTCAAGCCAAGAGAGGGACTTACTGACCCATTTAATGTCCACTTCCAGTGGAGCTGCTTGTTGGACGTGACCCCATCCACTCCCCCATAATCCTACAAGAGATGATCTCGTCTCTACATGAGCAACGTTATTGGACTTGACAAGAACCCAACTGTCTGTCGCACAGGGTCTCAGCATCACTTTGATGTTTTTGCATTCCATGACGGAGCGAATCAAGTGACTTGTTTGTGCATTTGAGAAATACCGTGGAGAAAAGGAAGAGGAAGGTGCAGAGAAAGGCCAAATGCAAACACTATCAGTCACTGCGGCTGACTCATAAAACACCAAGTACACTGCAGTCATTTGACAAGTGGATGAATGGCTGTTGTTTCTTTTTCCATTGATGACAAAATCCAGATGTTATTGGAGCTTGGAGGGTTATCTGCACAATGTGAAAGGGCTTTACTGTGAAAACTGTCCCCACAGGTTTGCTTAAGATGGAAGAAAATTGAAGTTAACCCACTCTTCTCACTACTCAAAGTAGTGGGAACCATCACTTCTGAGAGGTGTTGGTGTCTATTTTTCAAATTTCATGCAGCAGAGCCAACTGCAGTCAAAATACAGCAGGAGAATTTTCACCATCATCATGCTGGTGAGTGTTAAGGAGTTAATTAGCTACGCTCTGTTGTACAAACAGTGCTTTTCTGAATGTGCATGTGTTCAAAAACTCTCACATGCGCTGGAGATAAATTGAGTTTCAGCAAAGGTAAAAAAAAAATGTTCTTTTCATTTTCGGTTTCTTTCTTTGTGCTTTGCTCAGAAAGCATATCTTCAACTTTTAACATCACAAAAAGCATTCTGATAGCTTGTTTCAGTGCCTAGTGAAGCAAGCACTAAAATGAGCATCAAGATATCAAAAGAGAGGGCGTGTGACAGCCAGCAAAAAAAAGCCATCATTTATGTGTCAACATCGGCCATGTGGGAGGACAAGTTTATTGACATCTTGATGATCATCCTGGACCATTCTCCCTTGCACTCATCGACTGCAACTCAACATACATTAGTCAGCAGCAGAGGCTAGCCTCATGTTTCATTTGTCAAGAACAGAGTCCTTGCAGACATTAAAATAAAGATGTGTGAATGCAGGAGCCCCGAGGAGCAAATACAGTATATCAGGTAGTGTATGTTTCTACAAACAGGAAGGGAAGCGAGCTCCTTTGGATGCCTGGGAGGTCCGACTGTGTGAATAAACAGACACAGGCACAATGAACACAGATAACTGGAATGTAGTCTTGTTTCAGGGCAGATCCTTTTAAAGCCTCTCGTTTTGCTATTGGCAATCAGTGTCCATTCAACAAATAAATAAATCAATTGAGCGTGCAGCCTGTTTACACACAACTTATTCCAAGACTTCATATCGGCAAAGCTGAAAATACAGGCCGACTACTTCATAATCAGTTTTCCGTTTATAAACGCACAACAAAATGTGAAAACATTATCTGATATATTGTTATTAGACTACACAAAAGCTAATATTAAGGAGTGAGAAATTTAAG
>JAVQJX010074794.1:0-10061 GCA_036025115.1 Ambassis agassizii
TTTTTTTTTTTTTTTTAAACAGGCTTTCTGTTCTGACGTTATTTATCAAAATGAAAAAAAACAACCCTGGTTTTGGTGTTTTCCTGAGATGTGTTGACAAGAAGAAAAACAGAATGACACCAGTCAAATGACATAAATAAATAAAATCAAGACATAAATAAAAACAAACACTGCTGCTCAGTTCCTCTCACGTGGTTGTAATTGCTACATCCCACCAGCAGGTGGCTCCTGCAACAACCTGACACGACACGACACGAAAACTGTCTCACAAACCTTTAAACACTCTTTCCTTCTTGTATCTGTTATATTGTCCCAGTGTGGTACCTGTTATGTATTTGTGGTTAGTTTCAGCAGCTCAGTCTCTCCTGCTGAGGAGACTGTCTGTTATGGCTCAGTAGAAGGATAAAGGAAGTGCAGCACAGCGGTTTAGGCCAGGCCATGCAGATTACAGGGTAAATCCAGTCCATGCAACACCACGCTGTGTGTGTATACATGTGTTTGTGCGACGTTTGTAAATCTCAAACCGGGTTAGGCAATCATATTGACACCAAAAGGAGGATGTGAGGAGTCACACATCCTTCCTCCGCTCACAGGCTGTCTTCGGTTTCCTTACTTACCCGTTGTGAGTGACCAGGCACTGGCGCAGCCCGAGCTTTCTGAAGATGTCCACCACGATCTCCATGGGGGTGTGATCAGTGACGGTGAAGGGGCTCATGTCGAGGATGGAGCGGAGCTTTAAGGGGCGGGGGCTGTCAGCTGGAAGGGTGGGTGCATGCTGGGTGAAGTAGACCCTGGAGTTCAACATGATGCCCTCCTGTTTGCGGCGAGCGTTTTCTGCAGAAAACGAAACGGACATTCTCATCAAAAGACCGTTTTCACCTCTTTTGTGTGAGAATGTTCCTTCACTCACCTATAGCTATAGTGATGTCTCTGCGCAGAGCGAAGCCCACCAGCCTCTGTGACTCCTTGGACACTATCACAGGGAAACCATTGTAACTGGTCTCATTGATGACGGCCTGCAGCTCCTCCACCGTCAGGTCGTCCTGCGTCAGCACGGCCAGCGGCGGGTCACTGCGGCGAGGCCTCATCACCTCTCTGGCGAGTGTGGTGTGTGTGAATTCCTCCTTAGCATCCAGGAAGGGGTATCCGTTCAGGCGGATGTGGGCTTCATAGATTCCCTCTCGGCCAAAGGCGTCACCCACCCATTTGCTGGTCATGACGGCAGCCATGAGAGGGACGATGTACTCCAAGCCTCCAGTCAGCTCGAACACGATGACGACTAAGGAGACGGTCATTCGGGTCACACCGCCTGCAAAGGGAGGAGAGTAAGAAAAAGGCAACACAGGCGCGGTGGATTTTCAGTTTTCAACTGGTGGTTTTTAGTGGACTCACCCAGACAGGCTGCAGCTCCCACCATGGCATAGAGTCCTGGAGTGATACAGTCAACTCCCACTTCGCACCACTCTTTGAACAAGAACCAGTCATGGTGATAATAGGCCAGCTGCTCCACGGCGATGCCGACGATGCGCCCTGCGATCGCCCCGATGGCCATGCTGGGGATGAACAAACCCGACGGCACCTGAAGATGACAAACAGCTGTTAGTGCTGACAGTAAAAACATCTATTAGTGAATAACCACCAGGCTGCACACCTTGAGTCCAAATGTGAATATAGTCATGATGATTTTAAAGATGAGTGCCAGGCAGAGCTGCCACATGGCGGAGTAGACGCCCGGCCCTGCCGGCCTGTTGGGGCTATCGGTGAAGGCTTTGCTGCCGTTCATCTGGCTGCGGTACTGGCAGAGCTGTGAGGACTCCAGCGGGCCACAGTCTGTGAAAAGCTCTTTTATCAGCTCACTGGTGTTTTGACGCGTGTAGGGGTTCGGGAAGGCAACGACTGCTGTGATGGCGGCCACCAGGATGACCTCCAACACCGGGTACTTTCCTGAAGAGACGAGACGTAATGAAGACACTTGTATCCGTTCAGCCAGTACAAACAGCACTAAATGAGGTCATACTTACCGAAGCGTGTCGACTTGCGCCGCCGACACCAGGCGATGTTGGCTCGGATAAAGAATGCGCCCCAAAGACCCCCAAACACTCCCAGCAGGATGAAAGGAATGAGCTCAAACAGGTACCACGGTGTGTGGTACTCCACATAAAACAGCACCAGGCGGCTGTTCCCAAAGGGGTTGATGGAGCGCAGGACGAAGGCCGCCACCAGGGCAGCAAAGAAGGAGCGCCACAGCGTCTTCAGAGGGAAGTAGTAGCTCACTTCCTCCAAGCTGAAGAGAACTCCTCCAATGGGTGCTCCAAAAGCGACAGACACCCCCGCAGCTGAGGCAGCAGAGAGAACCTGAGAGGCAAAACAAACGCACCTCAGCTGATGAGCATCAGATAAAAGAAGCAGGGTACAGTCTTGAATTTCTCCTCTCTCACCTCTCGTTTCTTTGCCTCATTCTTGCTATACTTGGGGAAGAGGTAGGAGAAGATGTTCCCACAGCAGCAGGCCACATGGACCAGGGGACCCTCTTTCCCCAAGCTGAGACCAGACGCCACAGCCAGCACCAGGGTGATGGTTTTGATCATCAAGGTCCACTTACCCAGGTAGCCCCGGATGATAAACCCACTCAGGATGGTCTTGATCTGGGTGTAAAAGAGAAGGAGCGAGGGAACAGGAAGAGGTTAAACCCGGCCAGTGACTGGTAGAGGCTTTTCCCTTCTCTGTGCTTCTCTGTGTTCCCATGGAAACAAAACATTCAAAAAATAGCTCTACTACAATATAGTCAAACCTTTCACATCTCCCTGCACAGCACTGAATTGCCAATTTTGATGCACTTTAAATAAGTAATAAAAGCAAATGAAATATGGCTGCTCAAATGGTTTGAATGCAAAGGGGGGGGATTCACCTCAGGGATCCCTGAACCACAGGCATAGGGAGCAAACACCTTCACCAAGCAAACAGCCAGGAAGGCAAAGGACAGAGCCCAGTATATGTACATGAAGTAATTCATGATGTACGAGCCCGGACCCTGCAAAGAGGAAAGAAACAGGTTGTTACTGTTTGGTTACTAAAACCTATGTTGTAGCAGTAATAGTAATCATCATAACTACAGTCAAAAGCTTTAGCATTTAGCTTAGGCTCAACTCTAGCCTTAGTTTTATCATTAGCCTCGACCTCAACCTTAGCATCAGCTTTAGACTCAGCATTAGCATTGGCCTAACTTTTAGCTTTAGCATCAAGCTTAGCATTAGCCTCAGCATTAGCTATAGGCACAGATTTAGCTTTAAGCCTAGTAAACTGGTCTTTTAAAAATGTGAGTAGTAGTTTTACTTTGTTACATGTAGTGAACTTTAGCTGGTAAAGATTACACTGGACCTCTACAGTATGCAGCATAGAGATAGTCTACCTCAGCCTGCCCCAGTATTAGCTCAGCCCAGCTCTTCCACTGAGGACACTTGTCCCTCTCAGCGAAGGTGGTCTCGTTGGACGTCCAGCAGCACTGCTCGTGGTTGAACCACATGGCGCTCAGACACACGCCCTCCTTCAGGTCATTCATCCAATCAGCAGCAATGTCAATCAGGCCAGCCAAAGCACCTGGCAGGAGGGAGGAAGAAGACGAGAGGAAGGGCAGAGAGGTGAGACGGAGAAATGATGGTGTTTGTTGGTACTTGGCTTGTTGGTAATAATTTTGATACAAAATAAGATGTTATGAGAACAAAGATTTTTTTCAAGTTTCTCCCTCTTAGCCTGATGTTTAGAGAAAAAGAAATGTTCACAGCCTCTTTCCTGTACAAAGGTTGGTTGATTTTCTCTCTTTTTACTAGTCATAAAAGTACAACAGCTTGAGGCAGTGAAGTGAGAAAGAAAAAAAAGAGCAGGCTGAGTGTGAGCTGCCTGAGGCGAAGCATGTGAGAGTCACCAGCAGAGCAGATAACAGCTGTGTGTGCATGTGTGTGTTACCTGATGCCAGCCCAGTGAGCGTGACCACCAGCCAGCCAGACCAGGCATCGTACAGGCTCTTGGTGAACTCCCATGCTGACTCCTTTTTCTTACTGTTGATCTGCAGAAAATAATGCAATTTGATTGAGGTCATATAAATAGGTGAAAGGTTGAGGTATTTCATAATGTTCTCTAGTGGCATGATGTCTACTTCCTGTGTGGCAGGTGACACAAGGCAATATTCAAATATAATTCAAATGTTATCAATTCCTGTCATACAGCAATAAAACCTGTTTGTAGAATATGCAGTAAAACTGAGACAATATTTGGACAAGAGGTGAGACAGTGTGAGGCTGAATCGGCTGACTTTATTGCGTGTCCGTCCATTCATCTGGACACCTTCAAGTCAGAAGTGAAGCAAAAGAAAGGTAGTGTAGTGGCAGCATTTTTAAGTGTTTGTTTTCCTTCTTTGTTGAGCCATCAAGGTTAAAAGTGCTGATTATACTGTATGTAGCCAGTTCTTCTTTTGTATCACCCTGTAGCAGAAATGGTGTTACAGCTTCCTGTTTTGTCAGGATATTCATGCTGACATCAACTTTCTGGAAGTGCTGTGACGGATTTGGATGCAAAATAAACTTAATATTTTCTGCCTCTGTATAATTCTTGGCCCTCCTCACCTTACGGTGTCTCTCACGATCCTTGCACTTCTCACGGACCCAGTCTATGGTGTGGAAGTCATCATAGGTCCCCACACCGGGGATGGGCTCCTCTAGAAAGTCCAGCAGGTGGGTGGTGGTACTAGCGGCCCCGCCCCCGTTAGACATGGCGTAGTTAGACCCTGAAAAGAAAACAAAATAGAAAGAGAGCGATTGTAAAATGTGGAGCGATACTGTCACTAATGCCTCCAAAACTAAAGCGATCCAACACATCAGTGTTGGCTGCAGCTTCCTGCACATTAGAGCTACACCCCTTAAGCATCCAGCCCATCAGAGGCACAGATCACTACACAGTCACCAGTGAGATTTAATGAGGCTGCTACAGTGCACTCCATCAGCAGTGACAAGGAGGAGAGAAGATTCATATTTTATTTAAATAATCACACCTACACTGGAGTTACTTGTTAAAACTGTTATTAAAATTTGATATATGTATATATGTGTGGCATCTAAGAGCTGTTTGGATTCAGCCTGTCACATCAGCACTGCTCTGCAGTATCTGCCTGCAGGTTGCATGGCAATGTAACTGCATAGAGACCAAGTAACCATGTGCAGTCAGTCAGTGAGTAATTACTTTAACTTGATCAGCATTAGTCTTATTATATACAATGATAAGCAACAAAACGTAACAACAACAAACTAAGCCAACCCTGCCTGCTGCCCTTTGGATGGAGACAACAGCAACATGAGATGCAGCATGTCATTAAGTCTGATCTGTTCTCAAAGGATGCACATATTCAATGTGAGGAGCAAACAGCACAACACACTGACAGAGCAAAGAGGAGGAGGAGGAGGAGGAGGAGGAGGAGCAGCCGCTGGCTGATTCTCTCTGCATCTTATCTGGAAAACATCACAGAATTTACATGGCTGCCATTTTGCTAAGATGGCATGACGTGGGAAATTTCCTCCAGCAATGACACCACCTCTTAGATACACAAAAATCTTGATGTGTCATTGTCATTACATTGAAATCTAACTTTAAAATGCACTGTGAGAATTTCTCCTCCAGTGTGATAAATGAGGGAAATGTCATCTTCAGACATGTGAAAATGTCAGCGAGGCCGAGTCGAAGCCTCCTACACGATGACACAAGTATTCATCTGCAAAACAAAGGCGCTACTGTGTGTAAGAATGAGATAAACTGACAACTTTTACAGCTCCTGAATGATGCCAGAGTGTTTACGCATTTATAAATTTTTCCATGACAAGTAATGTAACTGATACCGTTTGTACGGTGGATTTGTTACAGCTGTATCCCCATTGATCCTCATTCATTCAGTCACACACATCAGTCAGGCATCATGCTGCTCATTGTTCCAGTGTCCTGTGATAAGGCAGCAAAGGGTGTTATAGGAAGCTTGAAGATTTTTCTAACAAACACAAATAGGAAGCTTTAATGATGTGTATTTTAATGATGTGTTAATGATGTGTATTTTGATGTCTATAGTCTATGTTGAGTTCATATTATAGAGGGCAGAGTCCAAGGTGAACTCGATGTGGTCGCCATGGGCATGCATGGCAGCAATCACACCATCCTGAAGTGTGAATACAGCCTCAAAGCAGGAAGTGTAGAATGACAATTTATAACAAAGAACTACTTCACAGCTACAGATGAAGGACTGGCTGCAGCTCAGTAAAGCCACTTGAAATATAATACTACTGTTACTAATACTAAGCCTGAAAACATTGCAAAAGTAAAACATGCGCATTCCAGTGGTACACAATACATGACATTTTTAATCTCCTGTGCACAACTGGCACAAGCACAGGATCATGACTAATGTCTCACAAAGGTCTGTTCATAGTTGTAAACCCTCCGGAACAGGATTTTTAACAGGAAAAAAAACCCTCAGCTGGTCATAAAACACATCATAAAATGGCATCAATCTTCTGCTTACAACAACCGCCATGATACCACCACACAGCAAACAACTTGTACCACTAACAGACATACAACTCCTCCACAATAAGGTGAAAAATCTTTTACACACTAGAAGAAATAACAGAGCCATAAAGTCCAGGATGAAGCTAGTTTCCCAGAGACCTGAATGTAGGCCGTGACAGAGCTTTTAAAAGAGCTTATTAACTCATATCGCTCCCTTTGATGTTTGATGTGCTGCGAGAGAGAAGAAATAAGTCGAAAAATCCTTTGGTGGGGATTCCAGTAAGAGGCAGGGCCGGGTGTATCACTCATCTGACCAACTGTTATGTATCCTATCCAGCACTGAGACAGGAAATGTGTATAAGTTACTATTGTAGTGCGTGTGTGGAGTCAGCAGCAGTAAGAGAGAAGACTGATAATATCATTCTCCATTTTGGTTTCAGAGCGACCGCTGCAGTCTGGATCATCCAGAGAAAATGACTCAGCTGTTGGATGACTGCAGGTCCATGACCATTCTGGACCCGTCAATACATTTTCACGGATCTTACATCATCAGGAAGAAGTTAACTGAGTGTTACTTGCTGATAGTAAGACCGAGAGTGAGTGATTGTTTTTGGCTGCTTTGGATTTTAGTTCACATAAAAAAAGGAAAAATTGTTACCACTTAAAGTTGGTTTCAGCTCAACATCCTGTTGATCCTATTTGGTCACCATGCAGTGTGACTAAAACTAATCAACCTCAAAGGTCACTTTAACCAGATTTCAGTTTGTTTCCACCCCAATGGAACATTTTCTTTGACACCATTATAGTGTCAACACATTCATTAAAAAGCAACACTTGACAGATTTTACAGCATTATAGTATATAGTAAACTGATCCGATAACCAGCTTGTAAAACGTAATTAGAAGTGTGTGTAACTTCATTGTGCATCCTACATGTGCTGTAATAAATAAGCAAATTGATCTGGACAGAACATAAAGCATGTTTTCTCTACTTGTGGTGTCTGTGATGCTCTGAGTGATGACAAAGTGTTTCCTCAATAAACACACAGGCTGAACACACAACAATTGTTATTGATTTTAAACAGGCCTTTCAAAGCAGCCACAGCAGGAAATAGTGAGAGTAATGACTTTGCAGTCCATCTCAGAGAACATAATGTGTGTGTCATGTACATAGTGCCACCATATATATACACTAGGTAATATGACGTCTTCAACTGTGAAAAAGCTTTAAGTCAGAAAATAACTTCCATGACAACAAGTGAAAGGCTGAATAACAAAGCGTCATTGGGATTACTATCCCTTGTGATGCCACTGCAGATGATTCATAGTCTGACTTGTGAGAATAGTGGAACAAACTGCAATGAAAAGCAGCACAAATCTTCACTAAGAAACATTGAAAGCAGCCCACAGTGGCAGACATACTAAACAAAAACCTCTGTGCTGCTCTACATTAAAGATACAGAGCGGATGTTTTTCAGCTTTTAGTAAGAAAACAGAAGGTTTATTAGATGAAACAAACCAGAGGAGCTCATCCTGATGATGCTGCATTATTATGCACCCCTCAGTCGCATCAGAAGCATGGAGCCAAGTGATGCGGAAAACAAAAGCGAAGGGGGGACGTTAGTACAATGACGCTGCATTTCTGTTCAGAGCAAAAAAAACGCCACGTCAATGCACACACAGGCTTCCTGACTGTCAATAAGGGTCCACACACACACACTTGAGACTTTTATGCTTTTGGCTCAATTTATCCTCCCTTCCAGCAAACAGTGGGGTGTGGTCTTGTTGCAACAGATTATTTGGCCAAAAAATGTTCAAGTGTGTGATGTCGATATGATTTTTTTTACTGCCACTGATCAAGATGCTTCGAAAGCCAATGGGTGCAAGCAAAGCACGCAGGGAAGATCCACCAACTGGATGATGCATCCCTTAAAGGCTCACATACATGGCAGCAACCAAAACACAACACAACTAGGGCAAGCTGGAATACAGAAGAAGACTTGTATTACAGCAACAACATGCATATACTCCATACTTGTTCCTTTAGTGTGTAGCTAGCTTTACACAGGCAGAAACGAGCACCGCTGCATTCGCCTGTAAGAGGCCTACTCTACTACTGCAGAGCAAATCAGATCAGAGAGGTTTAGAGGCAGCTGGGTAGGACGTCGTGGGTCAGAAGGGTTGAGTAGGGTTAGTCAGTCTGCTCAGCTGTCATGTGATCAGCACCATTATGTTAGCAGCATGCTAACCAGACTGGTGGAATCCCTGCAGTCACACAGAAAGCCGGTGGACAAACAGATCAAATTCCAACAAGTTGTTTACATACGACATGTTGGTTTAGGCCAGAGTAATTAGAGTGAAAGACCTTAAATGACCACACTGTTACTTTGCAGCACACACTATACTGTTAAAACGTATGAGGAAAAGTGGCGACATCTTTGTATAATGTGGAGGAAGGCAGCAGTGGATGTGTCCTAAACTCTGAGGGTTTTTTTGTCTCTGCTCATTCACCGTAAAATTTCTAACAAAGCCTGGACAAACCAGCAGAGACGCTTGTATAAGCGAGAGGAAAACCCCCTGAAGGCCCACACAAGGAAGACAAACAAGGATTCAGAGTAAATTCATCATATGATCAGGTAAATTATTTGACACCATTTGGACCCGGACGAGACAGTTATGAGTGATGTGATCCTGGATCTTGCCAACAGGTGTCCTCATACTGCAGGGAGTTTATGATTAAAAACACAGTGTAGATGTATAAACATCCACTTTGTGTGAATCTGAGTGTGTGGAAATTAAAATGGATGCCCCTGATGTTGTATTTACAGTAGTTGCTGCTGCTCACAGGCCCAAACTCAAGCCTTCACACTAGATCAAGTCTTTCTCTATCTCATTATCTTTGGCTGACGTGCACACACTGCCTGTTAATCATCCACAGAGAAGTGCATGGTGATACTAGCTGTTGTTAGCAATGGCAGCTTCTAATCCACATATAGAGCCGCTCCCGCCAGACGCAGAGGAGGCAGCGTTTTCTTAACCAGCAACTGCCATATGGTTACATGCACTCACTGTTCAAGAAGCAGAAGGAGGTCGGCTTCTGTCAGAGCAGCGTGAGGAGAGGAAGAAAAATCAGAGGGAAGGGGAAGAAAGAGGAGAGGGGACGTGGCGTACCTCTTCTAGGGATCTCCTTCAGAGGGATGGTGTCCCCTCCCCCGTCGTAGGGCAAATAGGGGTCGGCTGCTGCGTCCTCCTCCTCCATGTTGACAGTTATGATGAAGCTAAGCTAAACTAAGCTAGGTGCCACTATGCTCTGCTTGCTGCGTGTGTCATTCGCTGCTACCGCTGCCATGTTTACCAGAGGAAGACAAGCGGGGCTGTGTGGCGAGAGAGTGAGAGAGAGAGTGTGTGTGTGTGTGTGTGTGTGTGTGAGAGAGAGAGTGAGTGAGCACACAGTCGTCTCTCCCTCCCTCCCCTCCCTTTTCTTCCCAGCTCGCTCTCCACTGCAGCAGCTGACTGTT
>JAVQJX010074813.1:0-14215 GCA_036025115.1 Ambassis agassizii
GTAACAATAAGCACCTGCCACAACCTTAATTAGATTAGAAAGGTTTGTGTGTGTTAACTTCTAATTAAGTTAATTTCCAACACATGAGTAAACTGAAGGCTGAGTGTATCAGATCTGAAGAGGTGGAGGGGTCCGTTTAGAAAATAGTTCAACAATTTCAGAATATTTCTCACAAGTTTAAGTTGTGATCTACAGGCCCTGAAGGCAGCTCTGCATTAAAATGCATTGGAACCACAGCTGACACATTCAAGGGATCCTGGATGTAATTTATCTCTGTTCTGTCCCTTTTGGTTTAACCTTTCACCTCCCCCATATAAAGAACTGTCTCTGTACAGTAACAACATCTGCTGTACACAACATCATTTGCTGAGCATACCTGTGAGTGCTACTCTATCACAGTAACTATCTGTGGTGGTGCGTTCACTGTCTGCGCTCTAGCAGTTCTCCTAACCGCATTCAGAGCAGCGCACCATCCACTAGATGACGCCCTCGGTTTTTAAAGACATGCAAGCGCAAATTACATTTTTTGTTAAGAGTAGATAATTAATCTTACGCCAAGTTTGTGTTGAGAAAATATTACAATGGTTCAAAATTATTTATAAAACTGTTCTATTGTATCAAAGTTAGAATCCGTCCATTAAAGTGTGTGTAGACTTTTTTTATTTTAATATTTTAGAAATATTTTAGCAGTATATTAAATGATCTCATAAAGTATTTTATAATTAACAATTCTAAAAAATATATACAGCCTATGTTTTTTTTTCTTATCCGTCTTTTTAAAAAGAATGTTTCTCAAACAAACTTTTTTATGCAGGCCTATGGGAACTGCTCGTCAGCCACCATCACTAACTAAATTATCTTTTTATAAGGCCTGTGAACTGGACCGAGCCGGGCCGGGCCGGGCCGGGCCACTCTGACCTCAGGTCCACAGGGGGGTGTTTGTGGTGTGAAATCTGTTCGTGGACCAGCCGGCTGCTTTAGAGTGGGTGGGCGGGTATGTGCGCTCGTTTCAGGGGGCGGAGCTGCCCGGAGGGTCGGGACGTCCTTCTGAAACGGCTCTCCCTCACTCTCAGACAACAACACGGGACCAACTAAGTTAGCAAAGTGTTGATAGCGAGAGTTTGTCTTTTAAAAATCCGCTTCAGAGAAACATTTCTAATCTGCGAAGTGAACAAGAGACAGAGAAGCAACTCTGGTGAGTAACACGAACTGTTCAGTCTGCGCGTAGAAACTCAACAACAAACAGTAATAAATGAACATTTTATCGCCACAAATGACATGCTAAATATCTACAAACGCTGTAAAAGTGAGAAAAATGTGAAGTTTGCGTGCAGAGTTTATTAGGAAGATCTGAGGCTGCTGTGTGATTCATGCCACCTGTTGCACTGAGCGGCAACAAACTGCGTCAAATCCCATCGCTCTGTGTTCTCTGTATAAAAGAGCTGCTGGAACATTTTACATTTTACAGCTCGCTCTGTTTCTAACACACTGTTCGTGTTGTGTTTTTAAATGTAGCTGTTAAATGTACCTTGTATTTACCTGACCCTCCAGATTAGTGAACTCCCATTCGTGTTACGTAACTTCATAATATTTTCCCACAGTGTAAATCTGTCTCAAGTTTTCACTTTTGTACGCGACTGTGCTGCGTTTCTTCTGAAAATCACTTCACATGATAACAATGTGCACACACACACGGCTGGGCTGTGACCACCCTCTGTGGTCTGCAGCACAGGGGTCAGTGAAGGCAGCACTGGATTCTTCAATGAGGGGTTCCTCCTTGCTGTAGAATAAAAAAAAAAAAAAAAAGTTGCACACTTGTTGGAGCCCCTTGTGTGTCGGATACATGTGACACTGAGGATGAAAGGCTCTATTGTGTCCTCTCTAGGTTTAACCTGTCCTCGACAGCAGCGGCAGCACTCTTCCTTCAAGTCAAGACACTTTCAGATTTCTACTTACGCCCCTCCTGCCCCTCGCTTATGAGAATAAGTGAATTCATCCCAATACCTATAACCAGACATCAGTATATTGTTCATATTGGTGCATAAATAACAAAGCACCCTGAGGCGTCCTAAGACAACATTCATTTGTAGCTCTGACCTATTTCACGCTGACGTGATATGTCCTGTCTTTGCCTTTGTTCTTGGTCTTATCAGTGTCCTTCTTCCAGGCCCATCCTGGTCCATCTTTGCATTGTGACATCAGGTACAATGGGCCGCTATCAGCAAGGCAAGCAGGAACCTGCTGAAGCCCATTGTCCAGTGAAACACATGGTGGCTGCCGATGTGCTTTGTCTCCACCGAGCAGCTCACTTTTAATATTTGTACACAGGTTTGATATTTATTGCCAGCTGCGTTCTCACGATCCAGGCCTGCAATTATCATGAACAAGACAGAACGGCTGTTTTGTTGGGCCTATTTGTGGGGGTTGCAAATTACATGTGTCATTTACAAGGATCAACCTGTTATCTGTGCACATAAACACACAGCGTCACTGGAAACCCTACACCCTGCAAAGTTATGCAGCGATGACAGCGCAGCACTGAGATGATTCCCAGGTTTAACTTGACTCATGTTTAAGTCTAATCCCTCCGTTGATACTTTTCTCTTAGACAACATAGGCTGAAGAGGTTGTCATGCAGCGTAAACAGTCATTTGGTCACATTACACCTGTTAGTCACACACACCTGCACAGAAACCGGTCATTCTGACTGTGGAGAAGAATCTGGCAGATGTACATTACAGGCGCCATTTTCTCTCATTCTGAGAAAAGACAGTGGATTTGTTTAATGTTTCATTAGTGGTCGTTGAGGTTATTGAAGGACGTCTCATCTCTGACTAATCCAGACTGTCTGAATCTGTGCTTGCAGAGGTGGGCCACCTGATCCAGGAGAGGGATTTATTTTCCTTCTGCATTCCTGATGGAGTCATACAGAGTGAGTGGGATTCCTAACAGCGGGCCACAGCGGGGCTACACTCAACCGTCCCGCCCATCCAGGCCCCACAGTAATGGAGCCGGGACGTATGGTCTCAGCATCCGAGTCCAGGGCATAGATGGACACCCCTATGTGGTTCTCAACAACCAAGACAGGGGCTCCCAGGCTTATGTAGACCCCAATGGGTACATTGATACGGAAGGCTCTTTTATTGAGAACTACCAGGAGTATGACTTCAGAGGAGGTAGAGAGGCTGGATCCCAGAGCCCCTTCATGGAGTACAGGTCTCAGAAGATGATGCATTACACCGGGCCTGAAAATGGTGTTACAGAACCAACAGGAAAAAAAACATCTGCCCTACTGAACTTTCAGAAACACCCTGAGATCCTGCAGCCATATGATCCAGAGACCAACTCCCTGAACCTGCGTGGTTTCCACAGCCTGCCTTCAAAACCCCTGCCTGAGTCTGGGACCTCCTCCTCCAAATCTGCTGTTCCTGCACCATCACGTAGCAGGTCGTCCAGTCTGGACCAGAAGAAAGATCCCATACAGCAAGAGAAAAGACAGCCTCCGTCCCAGACCCAGACTGAGACAGGCCTTTCCCAGGCTCAGCCACTGCCTCAGTCTTCAGCCCAGTTCACCCAGCCTCAGACACGGCCACAGTCACAAGTGGCTCAGCCGCAGTCCAAACCTCGTCTTGCCAACCTGAATCCACCTCAGTCCAAACCAGCCTCTAAAAGTCAGCCTGTGCCTCCAGCTCAGCCTCAGCCCTCCACTGTATCCAGTCCCACCAATGAGCCCAGCAAGACTCCTTGCAGATCCCCCAACTCCATGAGCAGTGCCAGCTCCAGCCTGGAGCGCAGCCGCCGTGAGCCCGATGTTCTTCCACTACGCAGGACTGACTCCAGTGGACCAGTCCTTCAGTCCGCTTCACGCTCTCGTCACTCTTCATCATCTTCCACCTCCAGGGCTCTGCTGGATGAACAGATGGAGGCCCTGTACGCAGACACCATAAACCGCCATGAGAACCGTCGCTACATCCCTTTCCACCCCGGATCGGGCAGAGACATCGACACTGGCTCCATCCCAGGAGTTGATGAGCTCATTGAGAAGTTTGATGGCAGCAGTCAGCGAAGGGGCAGGGCAGGCCGCAGAAACAGGATCAATCCAGAGGACAGGAAGCGCTCACGCAGTGTGGATAGCGCCCTCAGTCTACGGAATGGCTCCAGCTACACAGATGAGTTCAGCCGAAATCGAGGCACATCGATGGAGCACGTCCTGCGGCCTTCACAGCTACGGCTGCAGAAAGCTGCCGGCACTCAGGACTCATGGCTCACAGCTCTTGATGGAAAGACTGACACCAAGCCTTCACCTCGTGTCACCAGTGCACCCGGCTCCCCTCAGAACACCATGTCTAAGAGTGCCGGCTCCATTCAGGGCTACAAAAAACCACAGACAAGCTCCTCTTCACTACCATTTAGGAATAAAGAGAGTGAGGAAAGTGTCCCCTCAGCTAGAAGTGTTTCAACATCGTCACTGTCTACATCGCTCTCCAAGTCCTCTGCAGACAAAAATGCCGGCACAGAGGCCAACGTCCAGGTAAACACACATGTGATATGTAGTGTATAAAATCATCAGGCATTTGTTGTCTAATTAAATAAAAATATACATTTCATTAAATCTGTCTCCCATTTCCTGTCCAGACGACACCTGATCTCCTGAAAGGTCAGCAGGAGCTTTCACAACAAACGCATGAAGAGACAGCAAAGCAAATTTTGTTCAATTACCTTAAGGATGGGTGAGTTATCTGCATTTATCAGTATGTGTCTGTTTAAGCTTCATTTGCTCATTAAAAAATGTGACCAAATGTTGTGAAAATTTGTTGAATCACAGCCCAAATTTAACACTACTAGGCAGTGCATCATGGGGGAGAAACTGTTCTGTGGAAGCATATAAATGTTCTGAGCTGCACTGTTTGTGATAAAAGTGAAGGAATGTGCACGTCTTACCCTCCCATACAGGCTGTGAGCGGTCTGGTTGTCTGGAATTTGTTTTCTTTGCAGAATCACTCTGCTTTCTCTGTGGTGTGGTGTTCAATGAAGGGGAAAACGTTGTTTGTTTCTGTAATCAGACACTTAGCCAGTGGAGGAGAGAGAGGCCACGCTGGGTTAAAAGGTTACGCTCAGGTTAGGTTTTAAAGCAGCCGGCCAGGTCAGTGTTTCAGAGGAAGTTTAAGTTGAACATCTGTATCATTTATTCGTGATTGTACTCTGAGAAACGGTTTAGAGGTCTCTACAGCTCTTGCATGGGTTACAGGGTTGGCGTATTGTAGAAAGAGAACAGGAAACTGGCTGGGTGTGTCGGGCCACAGGTCAGGAGTCACAGGACAAAGGAAAGGAAGCACAGATGGAAGTGCAGGGGCTGAAACTGAGCTACATTCCCAAAGCACAGAAGACAAACACTCACCAACAGGGGTTATAGAGGTTTAATGAAAATCAGCTGTATGAGGAGGAGAGGGGAGGTTTCAGGGTTTGGCTTTTTGTGTCAGCTTCACGATTTATTGGAAGTAATATACGGCTGCTGTCATGTGAAAGTGGTGTAACTCCAGTTTGGTTGATTCTGATGTTTCTACTTGAACTAAAGAGATTAAATGTTGTTGAGAAAATCCGCCCATCTTTGGGCTTTCACACACTTTTCCACAAAATGGATCTGCTTTTTTTAAACTCAAGTTCATACTTTCACTGAGCAGAACAATGGGCCTGTTTGTTAGCTACGACAAAATTGAGTCAGAAGATTAAAATCTGTCAGCCAAAACGGGCCAAAATACTGCTTTTCACTCCATAACAAAACTTTACTTAATATTATTGTCATATAGATTCACTGTGAAACAGCACATTTTGCAGCTGATCCCTAGAGTTTATAGGGATCAGCTGCAAAACATGGGAGCATGTTGCCCCCAATTCAAATACACTAAGTGATCCTATCCTTTGTTAATGAAATCGGGCGTAAATAGAAAGATCTGTATATCTCATGTGTTTGGTGTCTCATGTGTCTCATGGTTTATCAGATATGTGTAATGAAGCTGTATGAGCTCTGAGGTGACACATCAAAGCAGTTTGAGCCTCCTTGACCCCTGCTAATCTGGGAATGAGTGACTCTGTTCCCAGAACAGATTTAACTTCTGATCCCCCAAAACACAGAGAAGTTTTGTAAACCTTTAATAACCAGAGTGCTTTAACACTGCCCGTCTGTGTCTGCAGAAGCAACGATAATGACGAAGTGACGAAGAGAAAGGTCAACCTCGTCTTTGAGAAGATACAGACTCTGAAGTCTCGAGCAACCGCAAGTGCTCAAGGCGACAGCAAAGTGAGATGTTTTATCATTTACAAAAATATTTTAGCTCCACTGTTGTGCTTCCAGTAAAATGGTGAGAATTAAATTTTAAAAAAAAGTGTTTTCTTCCATCAGTCTCCGGACATCGCTGCTCAGACTAAAGCTCTGCAGGAACAAAATGCTGAACTGGAGAAAGAAATGGTGGAGGTGAAGCGGCAGCTGGAGGAACAGACCACGGTAACACACAGCTGAAGTGCCTCTGCCTGCTGAACGTGTTGTTGTTTTAGAGAATTGTTTAATCAAGCATTTGGCTAGAAAGGAGCTTAAAGGGATTACAGTTCAACTTTTTAAATTTAAAGAGTTTTTTTTTTTTTTTTTTTTTTTTTTTAGATGAGTGTTTGGATATAAAGTTGGATAAGCTTAATACAAAGGCACATTTTCATGCACACAATAGTAAAACAAACCACAACTGTGTTCTTGTGTTATGTAACTTATGCTGTTTGCATTGCATTGAAAGTCAACATCTAAGCTGCTTTTCTGTGCACTTTGTGCAATATTTAAAAACAACTATGAACAAAATAACTTTTTTTTCTGTGTTTAACACCAGAGGTCTCAGGCTGACAAAAATACAGCAACAAGTTTAAAGGAGCTGCAGCAGGAGCTCCAGCAGAGCATAGAGGAGTGCAAGCGACTGAAGGAGAAACTAGCCAAGACTGAGGCTGACCTCCAGACCACAGTGGAAGAGTAAGTGAAGGGCGACAGAACTGGGTGTACGGAGGGTGATCAGTGATGATCAGTCACTCAAACATGCATAAAGAGATTGAGTCACTCCTTCCAACAGAAACAGGCTCTTTGAAGTGAATCTCCCTGTTTCAGTGAATGAGGAAGCGACATATCAAAAGTAGGATTTACTGTAGGTTTAGGATGTCAGTTGATGGAACTGTTCAGCCTGTTGATAGTAACTTAGATGGTTGCCATGTCAGTTCCTCTGTCTTATGACCCAGCCCTTTGTTTCTCCTCTGGTTTGTCTTTCACCTTCATATTAATGTTTGCTTAGTGATTGGTTTACTTTTTATTCCAGCAGCACTGACTGTATGGCTGCATTTCTGACCCCTACTGCTGCTCGTACACCTGAGGATTGGCTTTCAGGATCTTTCTACCAATGTTTGTGTCTTTGTGATCAATTTTAAAGTCATCTTTAAAACAGGAATAATACCAAATGTTGTGTAGCTCCTATTCCTTGATTTTCTGTCCCATTTGTTTCACATTGTGACAGAGGAGGGTATAACACATAGCAGAGGACACTGCTTACATGTGCTGAAGTTTGAAGTGTTTCACATCATTTATCACCCTCCCCCTCAGTGTTATCATGTAGAAGACATTATTGGATTTCCATCATTGAGGTTTTAACCTCTGTACTCTGTAGGCCTCTCATTCATGCCCAGCACAGCTGCTGGTTTTTGTATGTGTGAATTAAGGTGGAGGTGGCTAGATGTGACACCATGTGCATGTATGAAAAGCATGTTGTTGTGGATTATCAGGCTTTTCCAGGTGAAGATGGAGCGGGAGCAGTACCAGACGGAGATCAGAGACCTGCAGGACCAGCTGTCAGAGATGCACGATGAGCTTGATTCGGCCAAAAAGTCAGCTGCTGATGGAGAGAGAGATGCCATTATGGTGGTAAGCATCTGAGTGAACCTGAATGCAGCCCTTGTAGTGATTTGCGGGTCAATGAATGTCAAAAAAGCCACATAGATGCTTGATCTGCCTCATCAAAGATAAAGATATACTTCCAATTTACAGTCGGAACTGACAGAAATCTGCATTTTAATCAGGACATGATGCAGTTGAAGATGGAGATGCAGGAAGTTCTCCTGGCCAAGGAGGAGCAGGAGGAGGTGCTGAGAAGGCGCGAGAGGGAGCTAACGGCTCTGAAAGGAGCCCTGAAGGAGGAGGTGGCAGCTCATGATCAGGAGGTGGACAAGATGAAGGAGCAGTATGAGAAGGAAATGAGCAGACTTCAGACATCTTTGGAGGAGGCCAAGCAGGTAATGACAGAACTCCTTTTGATTCCCTCTCCCCCAGCTTGACTCCCTGTGTTCCCTCCCCCTCATTTCCTTTACTCTCATCCTCCCCCATTCCAGGAACACACCCTGTGACCGATAAGCACAGCATCAGGGGAATTGTGATTGTGTGTGTGCGTGTGTGTGTTTGGGATTGTTTTGCCACGTTTGTCACCAGAGGTTGGTGCCCTACTTTGAAGTGACACCTTTTACACGTTAATTACACCTTTTCATTAGTTTGCTAATGTACGAGCAGTTAATACTGGCTAACAGGTTGTAGATCTGTCAGATATGCTGTATGTAGAGATATTTTTGTGGAAGAGCAGGATAAGGAGGAAACGATGGCTGTGTTTATTTAACTGTCTCCCTGGCACATGACTGTGTTTATGTCAGTGAGTAATATTTTCACACAACAGTTAAGTGGATATCTGCCTCTGATAACCCTTTAAATCCACTTCACACATGCACATTGGTTTTAATGAGATCTTTGCTGGCCTACATGCAGACGATGAATGGTCTCAAAATGCGATGCCGCTGCCCAAAAAACACTGATCAGCAGAGGAAAGGATTTTCCATGAGAAGTTTTTGTACGTTCACACAGTTGAGCTGTGTCAACAGAGCTGATAAAATGAAAAGGAAACACTTGAAGTTACATGTAGCTTGTCATCATTTTTGATGGGAAATCTTTCTGGTCAGTCATGTTTTCTTATCTCTGCTTGTTGCTGTGTAAAGAAAGTTTTGCAGGAAGAACATTTGATAATAAAAATAACAGAATTTTATCTGTATATGAAAATATTGCGGGAAAGGTCACTGTTGTGGTTTAAGAAGCACATCAGATCTGAGAAATCCAGTGCAACGTTTGAAAAAATGTTACCATTGACTTGATCGGAAAAAAAAGTTATCATTGACTGCATTTAAACGTGGAGTGTGAGCATCCTCTGCCTCCCTGGCATGATGATCAGGAGGTCAGGAGGACCTCTTTAAGGTCCTTCTGACCTCGGAGTGTCAGGAAAAGGATGCCATGCTGACAGTCTGTCCCTGGTGGAGGAGGTTTTGGTCACAGAAGTGATCTTTATTTCTGGATCAGCGAGTCCTTAGGATTTGTTTAGATGTCTAGTAGCTGGGTGTAGACCTGGGACTGACTAGATTGGTAATATATGTTGAGATGTGAGATAGGAAGGTCCGGGCATGTCTGCATCCTACAACTTGAGGCATGCAGAGAGAGGTCGTCAGTTATTGTTTAAAAATATGGAGGATGGTGAAGATGGGATGCACAGCACGAGACAGGACACATTGTTGTCAGTGGGTCACTGTGTGACTCATGTGTGTCCTGTTTGTCTTAAAGGGTGGAAGTTGTCCTTGTTCTTGGCTTCCTGCAGGCCTGGTGGGGGTCCACAGCAGCACTCTGCAGCAAGAGTCTATGAGAACATTTCCTTTTGCTGAACAGAGGTTCAAGTACTCCCCAGAGAGAGTGTGTCATCAGGGGTTTATCCTCGGTCCTTTGTGAACACTTGGCAAGATGAAGTCATTGTTTAACTCGTTTGTTAGAACTCTTCCTCTGCATCCTTGGATTCATGTTTTGTCCTCAGGTTTGTGACACGTCAAAACACATTTCCAATTCGTGCAGTGCTTCTCTTGATTTTTCGACCCCATCTCCAGCCAAAGTGTTGCCTCCCTCTTTGTGTGTGCCTGACGTTTACAGTGACCACGGACAAGAATGCTGGAAACTGGAGCACTAAATTGCTCTGTATACTTGTTAATTGTGGTGGCAAGCCATCACTAATCTAATGAGCTGCCGTTCCTGAGTCGCGTCGTGTCCCCTGAGAGAGTGGGGGTAATTGTGGACCTCAGTCAGCAATGAATGATGAGTTTGTTTCACACAATAATAGCAGCGGGGGTTGGGACATGCTGAATAAGTGGGTCAGTATGCTGTAGCAGAGGGGATGTGAGGCCGACCCCAATGAAAGGAGCTGGGGGCCTGTTTTCTGTCTTAACTTGAAAGCTGCATTGTGTGTTTTGATGAGCTGAAATCTGTGGAATTTTATCTAGGATGAAAAATGTTGGTCCTGGTGTTTTGAGAAGTTTAGACTGTGCTTATTTGAACATGTAGAGAAACAAAAGACATCTGCTCATGGTGGAGGTGGAGTTGATCTTGCATGGCAGCTTGTGCTAGAATGTAGAAAATGTGGAAAGATGAGGTGCAGCGAGTAGAGATGAGGGTTTGTTTCCAGGAATGTCGGGGTCAGGGTGGAGAATGTGCACCCTGCGGACCTCCTTCTTTTCCCCGCTCCAGCTCTGTTACACTGTACCCGCTCCGACCTGTGGGAGAGGCTCAGATCTTTTCATTTATTCCTCTTCAGGGTGCTGCACTTGCATCTCCATCACTGCAGCGCTCCAGTTTCTCAGTGTCAGAGGCCTCAGACTGTAAAGACAGAGCCTTGTGCTTATCGCATCACTTCCAGGACTTGTTATGTTGCACCTACAGCCTCAAGCCGCAGTGTGTAACGCAGCCACATTGTTATCACACTCTCATCTGTAACCTCAATCCCCAACTCTGTATTTTTTCATTTCCTGGCTCCACAGTTTCCACACGAGACGCGGCAGTGATCTGCTGCTCACCTTAAATGCAGTTCATTTTCTGTCCGGTGCCGTGCTCGCCTCTATCTCAGCCTCTGCCTCTCTACTAATCTCTGCCAGTGTGTGAACTGAAGTCTCACTGTCTGATCATCAAGCTTGCGTAGCCCAGAGAAGAGTTCCCCCTCAGGCTTGTTTTGAAAGCAAAGACTCCAGCATGAGTCTGTGTGTTTGATGATAGCACTATATTTCCCAGCGTAGCTCTGGGAGCGCCTGGAACGAGACGCAGGACTGTGAATGTGGAAGGAAATCACGATCTTGACAGAGACGCCAAGGAATTAGCAGTTTATCCATGTTGAAAAATTACTTCTCCTAGGTCTTCAAATGGCTGTTCTGATAACTTTATAGATCAATGGTTCAGAAATTGTTGCTGCACGACCATATGAGGGGTCAGGATTGTGTAAAAACCCAGGCTCAGTCTGGGATTCGTGTTATTTATTGTTTCTTTACCTCCTCGCCTGAGAGCCCAAATGTGGCGGAGCCTGATCAGCCAAAAACAAAGTGCTGGAGTCAAGTTAAACATCTCCTGTTGAGAAGGCATTTGAGAGTAGTGGTTAAAAACAGGGCTAATTGTTTTTTTAAAATTTCATTTTCACATGTTTCACATTTTTATAGGGCTATAATGTTCTACCCTCTGTTTCTTCTGGCCATGAAGAGTGAAGTGATTGTAAACTGGTGTGTGGGCTGAGATCTCTGTGTTTGAGCTGTTAGTCTTCAGATTTGAACTCTTGTGTGTGTGTGTGTGTGTGTGTTTTGGTGGTGTTTTCTCCTCTCTTTGTCTCTCTGATGATAACTGCTCTGTAAAGACGCACTGAATCGCTCTCAGCTGAGTCACTTTGACAAATGCTCTGTAATTAATGTACCAATATTTAATTTATGAATATTGTGGTTATCCTCAGCATAGCATGTTGTGACACCCTGGTGATTGTTCTTACATACCATTACGTGTCAATGGATAAACAGAAGAACATGGATAAATGGCTGCTCAGAGCTGATGTGCGTGTTGATGTAGTCAGTCAGCAAACTTTGTTTGTGGTGTCAATTTACAATCCAGTCAGGTTTTCAGAATGTTAAAAATGAGAAGCATCAGTGGCTTTGAAAGAATTTGTTGGTCATATTTCCGCTGCTCTGTGATTCCACTGCACGCCCCGTAAATGTGCGGTTTGGCTTTGCACAGAGACTCTTTTTAAAAGCAGGACAAGATTTGATTACTTCTTTTTCCTCCAAAGAGACGTTCGTCCTTCTCAGCTGTCATGTTCTAATTCCTGCTTCAATCCTTCCTTTCAGTCCATGACAGGCTTTCTGTTGACCTCAGCTCTGTTGTTTTTTCTTTTCTTTTTTTATTCGTAACACATACTATGTGCTGGGGGCTTCTGCCAAAGATGTTTTTAAAGTTCCTTTCCTCTTATGATATTTAACCTCAGGTAATCTAATATTAAACAGGAAATGGTGCGCTGCTTGAAAGGCCTGTGACGGTTTAGGCTTTTTTTTTTAACTGCAGCATTTAAAGTGTCAAAAACTTCTAATCTGCAATAAGTGAAAACGGGATCAGTGATCAGTGATTTCATACAGTCTCCTGCCATCCAAACACTAAGAGGGGTGACAGGCCAGCAAACTGCATGTCAAACTCTCACCATGCTGCAGACGTTTGTGTGCTGACAGAGTACAGCCTGCCAAACATACTTCAGTGTCTCTGTGAGACTCTTTGTTTAGGGTGAAGTAGTGAAGACATGCTAATAACATGTTCCACTGAGACGTCAACTGAAGACACAGAAATTGAAAAATTACTTCATCTGCTCACTTACAGTATCTTCTGTCTTGTGTGCTGCAGAGACCTGTGCAGAATATTTGAGGCTCATTTATTGACTTTGTGATTAAAGTATTGGATCCATTTCCGAGGGACTCTCAGCTACTGATTATCGTATCAATTTGAAACCTTCAGTACATTTCGTACAAACAAATCATCAGCAGGATCATTGACCAGTCCGTGCACTGCTTTGTGTAATTTTAGTGCACTGTTGTAGACTTGTTATGGACCTGCCAGATGTTGGACTCGGGAATATGGAAAACAATGCCTCCAAGATGAAAACAAAGAAAACAAAACTCATGCAGAGCCACATCAGGAAGGGGGAGGGGAGAGAAATGATGGCATGTTAGCAGCTGCAGGTGTGGAAAAATGTCTCAGAGCAGCTTTGTTTATAGTATTTTTGATGATATTTGTGTGTGTTTTGGGCTTTTTAAAATACAACAGGATTTAATCTGTGGTTTCCAAACTTTTTGTGTTCTGCTATTTGCAAACTACCGTGTGTGGTCAATAATATTTTACAGAATAATCAGAAATGAGAAAGATCAGAGACTAGAAAAGCGCAAACCAGTGCTTATTCTTTTTTCTCCCTAAAAAATGATCTCATGACACCTTTGTATTATTGTATAGCAGTCTACACAAAGAAGTTCAAACAAGCTGCACCTCCAGCAGCTAAAGCAGTAACATGCTGTTCAACACTGATGCTTCACTATTAAGAACAGGTCATACATAATAATCCGTTAGTCAGAGGGGTCAAACCAGTACGTTTACTCTAGAAACTCTAATACAGTTTACTGCTGACACATGCAAGATTTTATACTGCTGTACTTTTACTTAAGAATCTTATAATACAGTGTCTGATGCTCGATGCAGATTCTGTGGTTATAAATGTGAGAGCCGAGATTTTCAGCACAGCACACACGAGCCGGGGCGTGCTCTGCACTTTAACATGTGCTGGTGCTGCTCTATAAAGACCAGAGCACAGACTTAGTTAATGTGCAACCTTAGACAAACAGACTGAATACACACAAGGAGCCAAGTCAAACTTTGAGTTTAGAAGGAGAGAATGGACTAGCAGGGTGATGTTATGGCCGCACGTTCTTCTATGATGTACTAATACACTGATGATTTTAAGAGGTGATAAAGAGTTCAGCAGACAGATTAAACCGATCATTGTCTGGTAAAGGGACGTTTTGTTTATACTAATCCTTTAGTGGAACATTAATAACAAATGAAAGACTTTGAAAGAATAATTAACTTTTTGTAGTAGCGGAAAAAAAACTCACTGAAGACTTTCCACAAGCACTATAAATGTTTAGAGAAGAGGATAATGTCACTGACAGACAGCAGCCCTCTCTCTCTCTCTCTCTCTCTCTCTCTCTCTCTCTCTCTCTCTCTCTCTCTCTCTCTCTCTTTCTCTCTGTGTGCTCATTTTTTTAACAAATGTGA
>JAVQJX010074848.1:0-15819 GCA_036025115.1 Ambassis agassizii
CCTCTTACACACAGTCAGGGGAAATTAAATCTTATTGATTACACAGGCAAAACCCACTGTGTGTGAAAAAGAAGGCAGCTTTTGCTTAGACTACCTGAAAAAGGGCTAATTGTGTTTTGTGAGAAAGAAAACAAAAGGAAGTAATGGTAAAAAAGAAAAAAAGAGGAGGGGGACTTCTTTGTATTTCCTGTCCGTTTTTGTTGTTGTGTGCATGCTTGGAATGGGCGGAGAATGGCAGATGAGTGGCTGATCCCTCCTTTCCGCTTGGTCCGGTCCAATTTCTGACAGCCTGTCATGTGTAATCACAGCAGGATTACTCGCACACCAATGGACCAAAGCAAAATAGTTGTCTGCTTAGCTGTCTGGCTGAATGCTGAAACAGCACCAAACCCAGGAAAAAACCAACAGTGGTCCTCAGGGCGCTCACGTATGAGCAGCAGGGACAGAGGCAGAAGAAGAAAGGTGGTTGACTATTTGATTCCAACCACGGTAATACCCCTGTGCAGTCACTGTATCTTAATATATAACCCCCAACAGTGTAGTTGTAAATAATTCACTTGTGAGCCTTGTATGTGTATGTGAGTATGTGATTATAGAGAAACCATTATAAGCTTTTCTTTGTCTGAGTTCAGCAACCAAGGTGAATGATGGTGTTACTATTAGCCGCATAAAATAAATAAATAAAAGCAAAGAAGTACACTGTATGTGTTCACTGTCATGCAAAGTGTGTAGTCATCATTGCTTCCTCATTTTGCAGGAATGTCATGTTCACAACGGCTCCTCATACATGACTGTTTATTATTCTGAGCATTGACAGCCAGTTATATTCCATATTTAGTCTTTCATTAGTCTAAATTCTGCCTATTGTCATTTTCCTTTGTTAAACCAGGGTACTAAATTTGTCATGTCATTATAGTTCTATGTATGTTTTTTTATGTATATACACAAGCATGTGTGCGAAGAGAGCAAAAAAGACATTAAACAAGGTTAATGTCGTATTGATCAATCATATTGATTTGTATCTTTTTTTTCAGAAGATGCCCAGAAGGAGAACGAGAGGATCAGAATGATAAAAGACCAGATAGAGGAAGAGCTGAGACAACTGGAAGATGAAATCACTGCCTGTAAGTGGCCACAAGCACTCACACACACACACGGATGGATGCTTTGCTTTGATGCATAGTGACACATTTCTGTTAACCCCTAACCCTGCTCAGGAAGACACTAGTGTGTTGCTGTCTTTTTAAATGTACCCTAAAAGTTGAGTCTATCCTTCTGTCCTGCTTGCAGCTTTTTCCAGCACAGGCTATGACCGCCACACGTCACCAGTGTTCAGCCCTGCCAACCCGGAGACCTCCATTGAAGACTGCCTCGCTGTAGTAGGAGACCGGGTGGCTCTAGAGCTTGAAACACACTTGACACCAGCCATACAGACACTCCTCACAGGGTAAGTTTGCAGAGTTGAGATTGTGCTCGAAAAACACAATCAGCTCACACAATAGATGCAATGTAAATTGGTTTCTCCAGAGTAAACTCTTGAACTTTTGCCTTTTGTGCAACAAGGACAAAAAGTGGCTGCCTGGTTTGCACTTCCTGGTGTGTACACCATGTGTGTAATTTGTGTGTTTCAGACCCCTGGACTATCAGAAATTTAGAGACACAACTTTGGATCTGTCAACACACACACAGGGAGGTTGGAATAAGGTGATTAAAACAAAACAAATATTTTCACTGTATTTATACAGCTTCTTCAGAAATCTGACACGTCTTCCTTGCTAATGCTTTTGCGTAATCACTTTTAATTCACATTTTTTTTCTTCTTACCACTACTGCCACCAGGTGCTCGTGCCTTTGGTGCTGCTCCAGGCTTTACAAAGTGAAGGCCAGTCTTTAACAAATCTGCTGCATGTGGGACTCCGCTTCCTGGAAGAGGATGAGGCTGACTACATCATCCAGCAAGGGGGATGGGTGAGTATTACACATGTACATTTTATACATCACACAGAAACACATATGCACATACCTGGAAAAAAAGAAACTGTATCTCTAAGAAGATTACAGAGTTGAAACATATTTTAATATTAATATGTAATCTGAATGTACATTACATTCAAAATAAATGTGCAGATCTCAAAATGTCCAAATGAGGGCAGTAGAGAACTACAACAACCATATTACTAGACAGATGAATGAAATAAATGTAATTACACATGCCATGACTGTAAAATCTCAACAGATAATCTACGTAAATAACTAAGTTTAACCATATCTATTTTGATAACTAGGTTAGATCAACAGCTTCTAACTGCCTAGGATTAAAACTATGATAATACATTTAGGGCAGATGGCATACCTTTTCTTCTATGTAGTAGTAGTAGTACTGCTATAGTAGAGAAACAATTTACAAACTAAACGTCATGCTCTGTGCATGTTAAGACTGATTTGTCCTCAGGTGAGAATAAAGTTTCACTCTTTCACTGGTGTTGACTCTTGCAAAGGAAGCGTAGCAGGAATAGACCATACAATAGGTCTTCTTTATTCGTACACTTTTCCATATGTTTTCAAATATATACACAGTGTTTGCAACTTTTCCGTTTTTTGCCTGTAGTGTGAAGAATGTCGTTCGACAGTGCAGTAATAAGTGGAACACTGCAGTAGCTGCGTATGAACAAGGTCACGTGACTTAACACGTTAACCGTTGCCATTACCTCATCGCCATGATGCTCCGCTTGAGTTTATGCACTGTAATGTGAACACAGTGCACAGGCTCCAAACAAAGCTACATTCTTGCTCTGCGTTATGTCATCGGGGATGAACGGATGATAAGCAGGATCAGCTATGGAGGGATGAAGAGAAAGAAGGGTGACGGAGAGAAAGGGGGAGGGAGAAGTGAGGGGAGGGGGGGGAGGAGAGTAGAGGGGAGGGGTGAGAGATGAGGGAGAGTAAAAGGAAGGGCACCGCAAAACCAGTGAGAGCAAAGTGAAACCTCCATTAGTTTGACAGCTGCCTGCGTGCACAATTCTCGCCCACTGGCTTTCTACCTCCACTGCATCTTCACTTCTCTTTTTTTCTGACACTGAGGAGGTTTCGAGACTCCGCTCGGAGGTAGGACACTTTACATGTGATGCAACTACACATTGAGCTCATTGGTCTTGATGCGTGCATGTTTTCTGCTCCAGAAAACATGAGCGAGTGTGCAGCAGCGACAAAGTCTCCCAAGCCGAACGGGTCTTTCCTCTCTGGCAATACGTCCACCCCTTGTTGTTGTTCAGGGGTGGAACATAAGCATGGGCTTATTTTTTAAGAGCTCCCTGATCTGTCCATGATTTGTAAATGGAGCAAAGAACAAAAAAAAGTTCTATAGTATTATAGTTGTATGTAAATAGTGTCCTATGTAGGGTTTGTCATATTTATCTTTATGTAGATGGTCACATAGTGTCTCATAGATGTCCATTCTTCTGATCTGTTGTTCTGACTTGTGGGTAAGTGACGCACCATGTAATATTTGGGTGGCTCTAATAATGCCAGATTATTGTGACCCTAATGTGGCTTACACTTCATTTGGCACGAACAAAACCAGTAGCCTTCAGACGGTGCACAGCCGGGGGTGGGTATGAGGCAGGCACGATTGGGGAGGGATGACAAAGAACAACCTCATGGTGGAAGAACAGTCACATAGACTGTATGTCTGTATCCCTCCGTGCTGTTGTTGGCACGTCCTCAGAAATCAGACGGCTGTCCTTCTGACAGTGAAAACTGCTGCATTTCATATTGCAGTTCCTGTGACTGTGATGTAATACGAAGCCCTGAGATTTAAAAGTGGCACGCTGACAATTACACCTGACCTCTTGGATAGGTTAAAGAGACAACAGCCATGCACTTGACTAAGTAAAAGCAGGGTATTTTTTTCAACATTACAAAGTATTTTCTGTAGTACCTCAGTTTAGAAACTGTGAACGGCTGCTGTGATGGTATTTTAAGGACAAGGTACCATGAGTACTCCAGCCTGGGCCCTGTCAGGGAACGTCATGCCAAACAGTGTAACAGGACTTATGTAAGCTAGCTCTGGGGTTAAATCCATGCCACTGCATCAGCATCAGGCTGGACCAGAGAAGGAGTGCCTGTACAGCCTGAGGAAGCCCCTAAAATAACTCTCTAATAATCCTCTAAAAACATCATCACCATGGGCTTGACTGACCCACTTGTAGCGTGCTGAAAAAACTTGCAACACACTGGCTGGCTGCCAGTGTTTAAACAGGGTAGCCATCTATTTGTCTGTCCCTCTTGTCTGTCCATGACTCCCACTGCTACCTCAACACTGTTAATGATGACTAGCCAAAAAGTACTAGATTTACTGAAGCAAATTGTGTAGCTGCACACATCATCACATCCTGGCATCTGTACAAAGGGGAGTTTGCCACGGGCTATTCCAAACATGTGTCCATAAACACATCCTCAAGGTGGCAAAATACAATGGGACAGTTGCTGCAGGCAAATGTATCCATGTTTTCACAAGGAACTTCTTATTTAATGTGTAAACTAATCGGACACGTGCGAAAATATAACAGCTTTGTGATTTTTTTTATTTTTTTTTTATCAGTGATTCAATAGAAGCTGCTGGAGAAGAGAAGGGCTTGTCATGGCGTGCACTGTTGTTGCTTGATGCAGAATAGTCTAGTGAAAAGTCCAGGTTATGCTGATGTACAATCCAGCCGGCGTCTGTGTTAATCAGCTGCTGTGTGACCTCTCACAGTGCCTGACCATTAGGAACAGTAATGACATAATCCTCATAAATGTCAGGAGTACTTATGAGCCACTGAACATTACATTGATCAATGATTACATTAATAATAACCCTAAATTGATTGTCAGTTGCTCAGGCTGGATTTCTGTGTAGTTTGACATTTTGTAGAAAGTCTGTTTTTTGTAATGATCAAATATTTGCATTGGGAGTGTAGGCAACATTCTTCTACTAGTGTAGCAAGTGCTTGTGACAGTCACATAGATTTGTCATCTGTGTTTTTTTCTGGTTTTAGCCAGTTCAGTATGTTACTTGGCCCCTCCGATGACTGGGTGCCGTCTTCTGTGTTTATCGTTTAATATCAGAACGGCGTAACGTTTTGCGAGAGCAAAAAGGCAAAGCGCTGACAGGTAAGCTGCACACCTTTGGCTTTGCAGCAAGAATGTGTGTTCTTTTATAGTTTGTCTTGGGGCGAGGGAGGAGAACTGAAGTGTGTTTCCCAGCTTAACAGTGTTAAGAGAGACACACACATCCATAGTCGGCAAACTTAGAGCTAATTCAGACTGATCTGTCTTGTCTTGGTATGTTTTTTTTTCGTTCATTATTCCTTCCCTCCATTACAAGTAATTGATAGTTGTCTGTAGTGTAGTTGATGTCAAGGAAACCTTACCTGTTCATATTGTGTCCAGCTGTGTCCTGTGTGTGGGTGGGGTGGGGTGTAGGGGGGTTTTGTGATACACTTTTGCTCTCTTCCACATGCAAATCAGCTTACGGAGAAAGCGAATGTTGGATAACGATGGAACGCTGTTAGATTTAATCCCTTTCCTGCCTCCCAGGAAGCAGCTGCTGTACACAACACTGAGTGTCCTTGTAAGGAAAATGGCCCTCACTCCATTCAAGTTATAAAAATTGTACATATTGTTGCCCTCCTTAGACGTTGGACTTCGTGTGGACCGGATGCAAATTTTCGATCAGGGATACTGCGTCTGTGAAGGATATTATGGCATTTTATCATGAGTTAATTTGCCTTGGGAACTGGTCTGTGCTGTCAGAAGCTTTCTGTCAGCAGTTCACAGGCACATGCACAAACACCATTCCTGTTAGAGAGATGCCTCTGTGTATACTGTCTGTTCGGATCTCATTACTTCAGGTCACACCTATGTGGCATGCAACCCAACAGAGAAGGCTGCCCGCTATGACAGCTCCAAATAAAGCCTTGTCTCAGCATTTTTACGTCTCTGTCATCCGAAAGATCCACCTGCTGTCCGTAGCTTCCCTGACAGAAATATCTCAGCTGCTGTTGCTGGATGGAAATGTGTGAGATTCAAATGAGTTTTGAGTCAATCAATACAAGAGACATTGGTCACATCCACGAGTGCTAGCATGCTAATGTAGCATAACAATCATTTAGCAACTGCTTAGTTTGAATTTTAGTGTTTTCCGCTTTATTTTTGTTCAGACAGCAGATAAGGGTTTGTAGTATAAGAGAATAGAAACTACATCTACATGGCTTGCTTGATTACTTGGCAAAATAACCTATAATGGTACTAAAGAGCCACAAACTGGATTCTGTATGACATCTCTGTGTGTTTAGAACAATCCTCAATATCTTTTGCAGTTACACCAGATGTTGCCATGATAACAGCTTTAGGAATTAATTTGGCCTTTTGATAAGTAAAGGCCAGATGTGTATTCAGCAAATGTATTCAAGTGTATTCCTCTATCACGCTCACCTCAGTGTTATTCATAACCACGGGATCGTTGCATAACAAGAGAACCTTGTGCAGAGGTCCTGATATATTATTGGTCACTAGGTGGCATAGAAGGCTAACCTAATGTCTAAAGAAGTGTAGTTTTGTCTTCATGTACTGTACTGTAGCGTTTGGAACTGCCTAAAAGAACTTAGTTGACTGTGCTGCTGAATATTTTTATTATATTTTGATGAATTTCTATGGCAATATAATACATTTAATTTTCATCTCAGTTCCTGTTTTTGATTGTAAATGCCATCTTTGTTCACTTGCATCTTATCACAGGGAGAACTATTCAGCCTTGTGCCAGAGGAGGAGCAAGGCGTAACCATTGCTGAAGACAGCAACGACATTTACATCCTCTCAGGGGAGCAGCATCCCGACCAGCTCAGCCTTCCCTCATCGCTGCTCTGTGCGGGAGACAATAGCAGTGAGCAAAGCTCCTGGCAGACGGAAAGCTTACCTGTGTCTTTGGCTGGCCACGAGTCCTGGGCACAGATTAGTGCAATGGACCCCGAAGACGTTAAGAGCCTGGACAGCAACGAGGGCGTGGCTCTCGCTGAGGAACGCAGTGAAAACAATTCCTCAAATTCAGACATTGTCCATGTTGAGCGTGAGGAGGCTGAGCTGTTGGAGGAAGGCGGCGAGGTCGGAGCAATAGAAGAAAGCATGATGAGTGTTTTAGGCACAGAGAGCGAGCTAGCTGAGCTAAGGGAGGAATTCAGGGACCAGATTCCACCTGTCCCATTCAAGGAAGAGTCCACACCCCCAGCTTCCCTCATTTCATTAGAAGAGCCAGTGGTGATAGAAACGCCTGCCAGCTTGTCAGCAGAACCTTCCTTCATCTCCTCAGAGCCAGAGCTGCTTCCTCCTCCCCCAGGACATGCTGCACCTCCTCCCACTGAGCCAGAACCTGCAGCACCTTTGCCTGTTCCTGCAGTAGAACCAGAGCCTGAGCCAGAACCAGCTGCTGTTACTGCCCCAGTGCCTGCTGAGGTGGCTACCCCACCTCTAGCCAAGGAAATCCTCATAGCACCAGCAGATCCTGAAGCCACATTAGAGCCAGCTCCTGAACCAGAGCAGGAGCCAGAACCCGTCACAGTGCCTCAACTTCAAGAGGAAGCCCAGCCAGAACCAGAGACTGTGGCAGAGCCAGACGCCATGGTGGCTACACCTCTCATCCCAGTGGCTGCCGAGGCCCCTGTGGCCCCCGTGGAAGCCCCCGTTGAGGAGGCCCCAGTGCAGCCGGAGCCACCAGCAGACATCCCATTTCTGCTTTATGGAGGTGCTGCACTGGTCACCCTAGTTGCGGTTATGACATATGGTTTCATGAGCTTCAGGAGGAAATAGTTAAAGTCTGTTCCTCATTAGAGAGTGCAAATTAAAATATGCTAAAATAGAAATAAATGTATTCCCATACACATTTTCAGACTCTCCTTCCATCTTGCTTTGGATTTATCAAATGAGAATATTTTTTAAAATCTGCTATACAATTGAAAATCAGTAGAAATGGTCCCTAACACACCAAACACACACTGCTGAAAGTCCTTTATTTAAAAAAGATGCAAACACAAAGGGTGTTTACAAAACGCTCCACTCTACTCTCATTTTCTTTTTTAGGTGCACTTTCTTTTTGACTCCTGTCTCTTTGTAGGAAATATGTGGATGTTCACTCCCTGCTGTTCAGTTTCTGTTGTGTCTGTGGCATTCACACTCTTTCTTCTTCATTCTTGTTTTTGTTTTGAATGTGGATGGAAAATCCAGTTGTACTGTTGCTGTGTGGGTTATGGTCTTCCAGCTCCTCCACTTTCTATGCAGCACAGTGGCATTTACAACCCCCCTATAACTGTGATCTGTTCATCTGATAAGGTATAGAAATAAAATGAGACATTTTTGACGCACACCAGGTCAGTCAACGTCTTGTCCCATGCAGCATTTTTGCATGTTGACACATTTGGTGGTGTAAAGTGTTTAAAAGTACCATAAGGTACATTCCTACTGCTGCGTTTTGATACGTCAAGCATTCTGATATATTTCAAGGTTCTAAGTCATTCTTTAATATACTGTGAAGATCTAAAAACGGGAAGTATTGCAAAGGTCCTTTCCATGGTATCATCAATTGTGTTAGACCTTCAGAAATACCTGCTTTGTTTTTGTTGTCTTTGGAAACTGCACTAGTTTTTTTTGTTTGCATTAACAAACAAGAAAATGCTATTGATGAGGCTGAAAGGAGCTTCAGGAGGAATTTATTGACAGCACATGAATTCAGTCCTTCCTTATAATAAAAAGGTTGTATTACTTAATAGGCAACTCTACTTCCCTGGTGAATTACTACCATCTTTTCAGCCCAGTGTCTGTCTCTAAATGTGTTTTTTCCTCAGCCCTTTTGTTCACAATGCACCCTTCCACAACTCCACCTGTGTAACAATTCTAAACTCTCCATGAATATAAAGAGACCGGAGGCTGCTGTGAGGCATCAAAAGACAAATAAAGTTCTTTTGTGACAATCAAAGCAGTATTAGACTCTTGGTGCAGTTTCACACCAAAATGGAACAATTTCAACTTGACAGAGATTCAGCTCATTTTGGTTCCTATAAAAATGTTTTTGCATTATTACTTGTCTGACCAAGCTGGCAAAATCTCAGGCACTACATAATACACAAACAGGAAGTGTGAGTTTTTCCTGCAGGGGAATGCCCCAGTGAACTCCACTGATTTGGATGTTTGGATGCAAAATAAACAGTATCACGATGACACAATCATGTAAAGCTACTCCTTCCTCAGTATTTTCCCTGAATACTTGGTTATATTGAAGAAAATTCACAATTGTCTGTTACAAACTGCAGATGAATCTTTGTTTTCACATGTCTGTGTAATCTGAGTATTACAAGTGGTAATACTCATTTTAAAGTATGTCTGCTTTTAAAGGGAAAACTGATAAAAGGATAGATATCAAAATGTACCATGAGTTTCCTACAATTTGCTGTTTGAAATGAGATTAATAAAAAAGTTTAACCTATGCAGGAATTGGTTGGTTTTTATTATTTAGTGATTTCAACTGAAATCAATCATCAGTCCTGGGAAATCATTTATTAACATTGCATGTATATCCCAAAAGTCTAATGTCTTCACAAAAACCATATTTTCAAGTACAAAATGAAAAGATGTTTGAGCAACACCAAGATAAGTAATACGATTCAAGACATTTTGATTAATGTAAACAAAAATTAAAGTATTACAAACTCAGCTTTTAAATTTCATTATCAACCTCAAATAATTCCCTTCACTTAGTTCAGTGTGTATACAGTTAAATCAACACACCACTCAGTTGTCAGAAGGAGAAGTTACCCGATTCAGATTTGCTACCTTTTATCACGTTTCTCTTGTTTTTCCATCTGAACCTGCTGCTCAAAAGTCACCTGGCTCTCGGAGCCCTGATGTACTGAATTGCTGCGTTGAAAAGGCTTCTCAACAGCCGTGGTGCCTGCTCACACACTCCCTTTACTAACGTGAGAGTGAGTGCCATGATGACTCGCTCTTGAGGTAGATGCTCCAAACCCACGCCCTCCCTCATCACCCTATCCACTTCCTGGGTCAGATAACGTCTCCAATGCTGGAATACAGAAACAAAAATATGGATTACTCAGTAAGAAGGCAGAACTCTGATTATTAAAACTACAATTCTAGCATGTGTATATTTAGTCTGGCTCTCTAAGTAGCTGCAGTATCTATTAAGTATCACTACCTGACTACAAAAATCACATGATTTCCGGTTAAAACAGTCGTAAGTACTGAACAAACTCACTTCAGAGGAGGAATCTGAAATGTTCCTGCTCAGGTTCTGTGTAGCTCGAGCCACAACATTGTGTTCCAGCTGATCTGCAATGTGTCTCAGTTCTTCTGCAATCTCCTGAATGGCTAATGCTTCTGCAGGGTCCCCTGCAGGACAAAAAAAACAACAAAACATTTAAAGTCATTATGACAAGAGATAAATAAAGAAAAAAAGTATATACAATTTTAAAGAGATATTAATACAAGAATAAAAATGAATACAAGAGAGACACTAGAAGATAACCAATTAAACAACCCATTTCAGTCCAGAAATATGTGGAAGTGCTTGCAGAATATGTAACACTCAGCGACTGACAGCTTCACTTCCTGCTTGCAAGTGGTTTTCTTAAAGTGCCTGAATGTGTATTATCAGATGTCAATTTCAATGCTAGACTTTTGATTAGTCATCCTGATACAACAGAATGAGAACATATAATATGAAATATTTGATTTTGCCCGTTATCAATCTCAGAGTATTTTTGATGACGTGGTGGTGCCATTAGGACATTATTGTTACTTACTAGGCCACAGCAGTTCCACTGACGGGTGAATATCTGCTAAAGAGACTTTACTGGGCAGGTGGCCATCAGTTTCAAGGCCTCCATCGTCCAAGCTCTGTATCCAGGACTTTGGTTTGACCCGGGTAAGACTCAAGTCCTCGCCCAGGGAAAGAAGCTCATCGCAGTACTCTGAGTTTCTACAGTCCGACTGAAGAAAGGAGAAAACCAGCAGAGCTGTATGTTGCCCACGATTCATATTCCTCGATGCGTCCATCGAAAAGAAGTTTCCTCCCTTCAAATGTAAACAGTGAAAGTATCACAGTTCTCTTCAGAAAGCAACTTCGGCCTGATAATAGTTTTAGCGAAGATGATTTAAATAAGACAGCAGTGCCAATAAAATTATGCAAATCAAAACAATGACAGAAAGCAGCGGATATCAGCCACTTGTCACAGTTAGGAGATGGTTATTTAAGAAAATGCTAAGTTTTGCTAACGTTAGCTTCCACCATCAAAGTTGTCGTCATTATCTTACAAAAACATTAGGCCTACTTATCACTAACTTCCGACGAATTCCACTTATTTAGCTTTTACTCACGGTCGTGTCTGATTGTTTGGCTACATTAGCTTCCAACTTCATGCAAATACTTTAAAGATGCGGCAAAACGACGTCGAAACAAGTTAACAACTGTGCCTGACGTCATGACGCTTTCAAACACCGTCGGAATCTTGACGTAAACACAAAAAGACGTGTCTGCGTTGTGTTCAGTTGCTAAAGAACTGCATAGGTTTACCGGTATGTCCAGTCTGTATTTCTTTTCTCCATATACAGATTCTTTGTTTTCGTTTTATATTTTTTTAAGAATGTTACCGCTTATAAAATGTCCTCTTCGGTGCAATTGATTCGTTAAAAGCAGCTTCGCGTTGATGGGTCTTGAACGATCTTGACACAAACAATGTCACGTGACAACCAGGGACATTTACAGTCTGGTAGACCTACTTCCTAAGTCACACTCATACAGTTGACTGGAGTTCCAGATAACAACAGTCCAGTGGAAAGTCCCTGTACTTTTTTTTTGAGACAGCAGAGCACAGGCCCCAGTAGAAAAGACTTGCAATCACTTTAAAATGTTTATTTACAGATTAAAAAATATAAAATCTAGGCGAGTCAAGCACATTAGTCAAAAGCAGTAACAAAAGGTGTTAAAATTATCACTCGATTCATGCATTAGACACAGATCAGTCCTTTGAAAATCAGTGCTGTAACAGTGTTCTTCAAGCCCTTTCAAGTGCGTGTCCAGTTTAGTGTCATTATGGTGTCTTGGGCCACATTTTTTATACATCCCATTACAGCAAATGAAGGCTTCACATTGCCCCATCACACTCCATAACCAGGACAACCAAAGCTCATCGATCGTGCCGTCTTCCTTCCAACAAGCCTCCTCCCCGTTCTGGGTAAAGACCCCATGTTAGCAGAAGGTGCCAGGTCTGATAGGAGGTTCTGCGCTGGAGACAGAACAGCCTGGCGAGCCTCCTGGAGCTCTCTGCAGTGAAAATAAAGTAAATGCTTTTAACTGCAAATCAAAGCAGTTGGGGCCAAGATGCCAAGTGCAGTTACTTGAGGCTAAATGTGATGAACAGGAAAGCTCATGCCACTGGATTAATTAGAAATTAAACAGCACCGCCTGCTGGCCATGTTTATATACTGCACATCAGCACATAAAGTAAGACAAACTCCACTAATACTTTTCTATTGATGTGACGGTTTTAAAATTTGTCGTTAGAAATGTTCAATTAATACAGTGTACCATACAGAGTGAGAACCAAAAGCATTTGTGCGTGTGTATAGAATAAACATTAGAATGGCTTCCCCTGAAACTAAAACAAAACTCCAATCCAGTATTTTCCTCTTACTTTTCAAGCATGGCCGTCCTGAATTTCTCTACATTGAGCTCCCTACGAAGCTCAGCAGCCAGCCTCTCTGTCCTTTTCTCCCTCAAGGCTGTGTGCTTGCAAAGCTCCTTGGCAGATGGCCGCTTCATCGGATCTGGATCCAACAACAGCTAACAAAGAAAAAAAATGTATTGTATATATTTTTTATTTAGACATGCCTGTATACTTATATAAACAATGTCTTAAAATCCACTTTAATGTTTTTATTTACACACTAAACATCAGCCTGGTATTACCTGAAGTAATCCTCTGAAGGGAGGTGAGAGCTCCTGCGGTACCTCAGGGAGTTGCCCTTCTCTGAGGCTGTGCCACTGATCTCCATTTTGTGGTAGAGGAGGAGCACCAGCAGCTAGCAACACTGTAAGCCCCAGAGCAAATATGTCTGCCTTGGGGAGGTGACTGTAATCCTGGGGAGCAGACAGGCACTCGACATGAGAAAGGAACAAAGCAAACAATCTTTTTTTTTTTTGGCTCATTACCTCATGCAGAACTTCACTAGCCAGAAAGCGACTGTCACCTTCCTCAACTTGAGGACTACTTATTGATGTCACATGACCCAGATCACCTGCAGGAAACAACAATCAGTTCTGATGGCAAAAAGTAGCCATTTATTTAACATCAAAATGAATACCAATTTTATAAATGACTCCAGCCAGAGTGGTGTCATCATCATCCTCCTCCTCCTCCTCACTATCCCCCTCGTCTGCCACACTTGAGCTGGGACGCTGGCAAATAAATATATTACCTGGAAAAAAAAAAGGAACATTTTTTTAGGCACATTTTTAAGAGTAAACCAGAGAATGGATGCAAATCAAACATTGAGACATACTGGGTTTGACATCAAGGTGTACGAGGCCTGAGCTGTGGATGTACTTTAGACCCATAGACACTTGTAAAAGCAGGTCTTTCAACTCGGGCTCTGCAAAAAGCTCACCATTCGCTACTCTCTTCACAATGGCATCACTCAGACTACCACCTGAAACAGACACACAATATGACAGTATCAAATCACTTTAGTCAATGTCAACTCTTTCAAATGTAAATGCAGAACCTACCTTCACAGTACTCATTCTGAATAATCATATGATCATCCTCTGCCCATGCTGAATAATACCGGACAACATGTGGGTGGTGTCCAAGAACAGCATGTGCATACACTTCCTTTAGGGCCAGCTGCCTGAAGACGACAAAATGAAGTCATTAATAAATCAGAAAAATAAAAGGTGGACTGATTCCGTTTCTGCTAGAGAATGACACAATGCTGACTCACTCATTGGCAGAACCTGCCAGGGGTCTGCGAGATCGTTTTATGGCATATAAGCAACCATCCAGCCTCTTCACACACTTGTAAACTGACCCAAACTCGCCCACGCCAATGCACTCCAGCTCCAGGAACTCACTCTCGTAGCGTGACAGCATGAGAGCTTGGACAGCCTGTCTCTGCCAGATAAAGAAAAAGCCATATGGAGGGCCTTGTGGTAAAACCAAAGACATTTCTAAAGAGGGAGCACACGTCAAACAGAGCACTTCTGACTACAGCGTGGAGCTTTCCCAAATATGGTAAGACTTCCACAAGAAAGTCTTTTGTGGAGATTCTGACAGCAATGCTGGAGATTCCTTAGAGAAATCCCGGAAGTAGAGCTGGCAGCATGTAATTTTGGACAAAACAAGAAGTGAGGAGGCAGCTGAAGATGACAAAGCTTGATGACGAAATCCTATCAGAGGCATCTGAGAGGGAGTTAGGTCTACCACAAACACGGCTAAAAATAGATGTACCTTTGGTGGGAGAAAGGCTTCATCATCCTCTTCAGATGACGTTAAGCTGTGTTTTAACCTGGAATATTGAAAGAGCATTTACAAAAAATCACTCCTACCTCAAGGTGCAAAATCATCAATCACTATATCAAAGAAGCTCTAGGTACCTGCGCCCGTAATCGTCATCATCATCACTCCTACAACTCTTCCTCCACTGCTGCTCACTGTTCCTGCGTACAGTGTCTGGTGTAAAAGGATTCACATTAACAGAAGGTGCCTGGATCAGGACAGCGGCGGTTGAGATGCAACGCTTGGCCCTCTGATGGCAGCTTATCTTGGTGCTGGAACAAGGCTGGGATGACTTTGATAGTAGACTCTACAGGGAGACGATGCAACCCATTACAGTCAACGTGTTACACACATACAAAGCTCACTTTTATAGATCAAATCAGGACGAAAAGAAAACTCCTCGAAATTATTCCCCACCTTGGGTGTGCTGGGAGAGTCACAGAGCCTCAGCTTCCTCCATGAAGCATAAGGAATGGGGCTGGTGCACTGGTAAGGGGAAGATGATGCGTTACTTCTGCTGTGATGGCGTTGCACTCTCGGCGTTTGGCAAGCAGAGCTGGGGCTCCGAATCCTGGTAATGCAGTCATCAGAGTTGCTGTCGCTACTGCTTCCCTCCTCACCACAGCTAGAGAAATCCAGCTGATGGCTGATCCCATCAAACAATGCAGCCATGCCTGGGGCCTGAGTTTCAGGAAGGGTTTCCCTCAATATTAACAGTCAACATCTGGAAGCACAACATTGTTTTGTTTGAGGATGTCATATATGAAAAATAATAATAAATAATATGAGGCCTGCATTTTACACTTTGTGGGTTTTTTTTAGGCCTAGATATATCCAGTAGTGACAACTGCATTCCATATAGGCCTCTACAACCACAAACAGGTTCCAGTATTTAATAAATAATCACCATGATCGGTATGTTTTTTCTAGGATACTGTTTGACGCCGCTGACGAAGTATTTCAGATACAACCGGAAGTTATAAAGACCGTTCACATTAAAGTTCGCATCATTTTAATACAAATGTAGGATTGACATTTAAACTCACGAGCAAGTCGCATTTCTCCCCACCGCCACCACGCTTGAATTTCGCGCCACGAATGTAAAAGACTTCCTGTTTAAATAAATGATGCCAAAGGGGACGCGTTCTCTCGCTCTCTGATTGGTTGTTAAACTATACACCATGCTTTCAAATATGTTGATTGCACAAATAATGTTCAGCAT
>JAVQJX010074884.1:0-22545 GCA_036025115.1 Ambassis agassizii
GTATTCTGTGTAGATTGATGAGGAACAAATAATAATTCCATCCCTTTTGAAATGAGGTTGTAACAAAACAAAACGTGGTAAATGTGAAGGGGTGTGAATACTTTCCGGATGCACTGTAATAGGCTCTTAATGTGCTATACAGATATGTTAATGAGACTACCTTTACTGTTTTTATTATTCATAAAATAATCATTTTAAACACTGTTTAAAATTCTCTATTCTTCAAAATGAATGTCTTTGTAATTCGGAACAGGCAACACAGGCTAACATTTAGCATCAGTTTTCAACAGGTAATCCAACAGACTTCCACGTAAGTCTTTAAATGCAATACACACTTTTTGCCCAAGTGTGCTAGAGGCACAATTGTCCTTAATTACATATAAAATCATAAGATGGAGTGAGGAAGACGTTGTAGGAGATGAGAGAGGTTTAGGGTTACGTTACGCGTCCAAAAGCTAATATTGTAAAACTAAAACTAACTACTGGTTTGTTGTCTAAATGTAACCAATTCCTAATTTACAAAAACTTACCCAAGAGGATATTGCCAGCACATTAACAGTCTGCATATTAATATAACAACATGGTGTCAATGGGATGAGTTAGGAATAAGAAGAATTTAGGCAAACTCTATCAACTGAATAAACTTTTTTAATCCGTTATATTAACACTTCAGCAAATGTGTTACACCAGACAGATGTGTTTGTTTCGCCATCATTTTTCAACATTGAATGATTCTGAATTGACTGTGCTTAATAGTGTCATTTGCATGAAGAAAGACACAGCAGGTCAAAGATCATTCCTGTGTGCCATGTAATCCTATCCTCTCCCGCTCTATACTGTATCACTGTCTCCCTGGCTTACTTGAGCCTTTGATCTTTGTGCTATTGCCCCTCTCTCTCACACACATTCAGGAGCCATATGAATGCTGGTGATGCTGTAGGGAGAGCTGGCCACAGGAAGGTTATTGATGTTTGCTCTCACAAAGCCAAGGTCTAGGCCATGAATCGCAAACTCCAGCCTCCACTGGCCCCAGACATTAGCAGACTCAGATAAGACATGAAGGATAGCCTGCATTATAGAAAAAACAGCTTCACTGCATTATACTCCCCCAACACACCTCACTGATATCCACAGACACAGAGTACTATCACTGTGTTTGTGTGGCCATCATGTAAATGAGGAAACTGTGACCAACCATGTTTGCATGTTTGTGTGCTGATTTAGATCAGATGCGAGAAATGAGAGTACAGTGAGGTAATTAGCAGAAAGACACAGAGGGCAAATAAAATAACAAAATCAATCAATATACATCAAACAAAAAAAATAAAACAGACTTAAAAAAAATAGGGTCACGATTAGAGCTGAAAATAGCAGCCTTTCTTAACTGATTGGTATTATGAAAAAAATCCTTGTTTTGCAAAGCTGTAAAACAAAGCATTACTTAAAAAATGTCGAGAACTTAGCCTACATTTAATGTCTAACACTGAGGAAGTAATCTCATAATTCATAATGAAAGGCAATGTTGCATTATTCTGAGACCACACAGCATTATGATATGAACATTACCTTTGACCTTTGCCCTATGCTGATCTGAGGGTCAGAGGTCTTCCCTCTGGTGGCAGTCTGAGGTCTCCTGCCGGGACCTTTTTGGTGAATAGGGTTCAAAGATCAAGCTACAGCCTCTAAAGCCACTAGACATGTGGGCTAGAGCCATTCATTACGACGTACAACTGGCAGATAACAACAGGCTTTAACAGCATCTGACCCCTCACCCAGCTGGCATGGAGACCATGCACTGCACCTGAACCATGAGCAAAGTCTGTGACTGCTGATGACACGTAGAGTTAGCAATCACTACAACGATGGGAAAACTTACTCCTTTTTTATACAGTTTGTCAAGTCATATGAAAACACAAGGCCAGAGTGTGATGCAAACCTCAATGATGCATGAGGTGCATCTGTCTGAGCTATTGACAGGCCTTTTCAGTGTTGATATCTGTGTTATTTTGGAGCCATAAATAATAAATACTTGAAGAAAATGAGGTGTTGTTCGCTTCCCTGATTGTTCATGTTGATTACATCCTGATGCACCAAGTGAGTGTGTATGGACACAGAGGAGTTCTCTCAGTTCTGTAGCTTCAGATGATTTTTAGCACTTTGCTTGTCATGAGGATGTGTGAGTTCAGCCCTGATTGTGGTAATAATGGGCCTGGGTGCCAACTAAAAGCAAGAAAGCATGTGGATGGATAAACCCTGTCCACAGACACACACTCTCTCTTGCACACATGATCTTGATCATCAGTGCCAAGCTCCCTCATTATTTAATCAGAACCACTCTTTGCAGTGGCTAAATTATTTAGCAAGTGTATGTTCACACAATCCCTCGTTGAAAGGTAGTACAAGGGTTTTCTGAAAACCCACGACTCCCACACACACAGCCATGAAACACAATGTGCTCTTGCTTTGTCCACCTGATCTCTTCATATAACGGATCTACAAACACATCAAGAAGACACACTGGGTTAATTAACTTAAACAGATTTGCTGAAAAGAACAGAGAGGAGCAGCGAGTCTCCCTTCCTCATCCTCCTGGGCTCATAGAGGAAAACACATAGTCCAAAGGACAGAGACACTAATTCAGGATGCAGATGGACAGGCAGACAGACAGATGGACTGAGGGAAGGACAGACAGATTTTCACTGGCTCTTGGAGGTAGCAGCACCCAGACTAGGCCATGACAGTCTGACAGTCTTTGCAGGACAACCCCTTCCTGTGGTGGAGCTATCTGGAGGTCCAAGGGACCAACTTGCCCCCAGCGCCCCCTGGCCTTACCTCCTCCTAGGCTGAAACTACCCCCAAACCACACACCTCATACACACACAGTACCCACAACACACACGCACACACCAAACCCCCCGCCCACGGAAGGAGGCCCTCCCTGCAGGAGCCTGATGACTCTTCCAGGGACCAGACAGGTGGTAGGAGCAGAGCGGGCACGCGAATGCCATCCCACTGCCAAGGGCTCCGTGCCAGTTGGCACAGAGTTAACAGGCGCACTCTTTCAATGTAGAGCACAGTGCACACATGAAGATAACAGACCTACACACATCCTTGCCTTAATGTGGTTGTGAGGACCTTCACCACTGTATGCTAAACCCTGACAGGTATAAAATGCTAAACTGCTTTTCTTTGTCATGTCGCTTAAAGATTAAAGGACTGAAGGTTAAAAAATGTAATAGTGTTCTATCGTGTACTAAATATAGTCATAGGACGTCATGCAATCCTTATATAAAAAGTGGTTTCAAGCACAAAAAGAAGAATTTAGATTTCTTGTAAATTAGACATATGTGTTCTTAAAAAGAGAAGCTTGCAAACATAATGACATCTGCACAGATGCTGGAGTTATTTTTAGGGATTCCCCTGGTGCATCTGGAATACTATATGATTTTTAGTTGCCCATGTTAACACTATCTAAAAAACACAACTTATTGTGTACACCTGAGCATCATGTTTATACTACTCAGAGCTGATAAATACATATTTAACCCTGGCCAAATCACTTACTTAATACAAAGCAACAATATGAATCTACATAACTACATAAAACGGAATTAACTACAAATCATCATGTGATGAACGCAATTCAAAAAGGGCTTTGACGAGCTACTTCCACAGCTTACCATATAGCTTTAAAGCTTGTCAAGGGCAAATAATAATGAAGAGAATAAAAAGGAAGAAAAGCTTTTTAGTTAATGATAAATATTCTTCCTTCTTTTAAATAAGGATGATGGCACATTCATCTAAGGATGAAATCCTGAAATTCATTGGCACAGTAAAATGGTAGGTCATAATCATTTTCACATATCACATATTTTACTTAATGTTTAAATTCAATCCACCACAGACCAATGTTTAAAGGTTTAGTGTGATTTATGCACTGTAGTATCTTGAAATACCGCTACATATTATTGTTAAACCTCTTTCTAAATATTTTTTGAAGAAGAGTCACTAAAATGTCACAGAGCACATAATTCCAAATCAGTTGTCTGATGGCACAAATCTGGCCCCACACAGAGACGTGCATACCCTCTCACACATGTCACTGGCAGATTTTGCAGCATGTGTGCCGATCACCATATGCCAACAAATAAGAGGCCCGATGTCTTCAACAACAGACTATCTCTGTACTGGACACCCACACATCACACAATCTCAATGAGTGCTAATATCTTTTCCTTCTCATTACAAAGACCTTTTTATAGGCTCATATAGTTGTACACAGAAACATTGTACATCTCAGAAACAACCAACACCCCTTTGAGGATGTATGAATTTCTGACCATCTTGTTTTTCACACCTCTCCAACTGTTAGGGTGGAGAAAACTTTGTACATATGTGTGTTTGTCTTTCTTATGTGTGAACTTTCATACAAGCCTGAATAGAAAGTGGTACTGAAATTTCTATTGACTGTGGAAGGAATCTCTAATTATAAACAGGCCTACTTTTTTATTCAACTCAAACTGACAAACTGACAAGAACAATTGTCTTCCCCCTCCCTCTGGATACATTATACTTTGATAAAGAGAGTGTTCTTCCTGTGTGAGAGCAGAGCATAAAATGTCATAATACCATTCCTCAACAATGTTAGATCTGACAGGACATCTACAGAAAGTTAGATGAGATGGAGAGAACTTGTTTTGTTGCTTTACTAATTTATACGCTGCTTCCATACTGATACACTGTAGCAGCGTGGAGAGCAAGCAATGTTTATTGAAACATGGCGGCTGTGGACAATGTTCTTAAAGAGTCATGATGATGGACTCTGACAGACAGCCAGACAGCTGAACATACAGAAAGACAGGCGCTCAGGCAAACAGGCAGACTTAGCAATGTTAACAGGCTCTTTTTTTTGCAAGCCAACCATCTCCTTCTCTTGTTCTTTCTCTTACATTCTCTGTTTTTCTTCTCACCTCATCCCACCCAGCAAGCATTCACTCCAGTAACTATTGTCTATTTCAATCTATTGTCTTTTTCTCAGAGATTAAAGGTCCTTCAAGATTAAGGAGCATTTCAAGCTAACCAACTGAATCATTTAAATTCACAGCCTGCACTTAAAGCATCCAACCTGCTTCCCTCTCTCCCTCTCTCCCTCACTCACTCACACACACACTATTCAGCAATAAACATGTTGACATATGCTAGAAGGGGGAGAGTGGGGAGGATAACCGTTACAAAACTAACACTGCTTAATGGCTTTCTATTCTCTCCGGTTTCAGTCAGGAGTCTCCTTTAGTGGCGTGCTTAGTCTTTGCACTGCATGTAAAACCCTTCCTTTTCTTCCTCACCTCCTCCCCTTTCCTCCCCTCCATCTTCGCCTGCTCTTGAGAGAGGTCCTGTCCTGGGCCAGCAGAATTGTGGTCAACCTTTAACCCTTGCTCGCTAATTACAGCACCATGGCGACACTTCAAGTACCTAGTCGCGCCCCATGGTCTCACAAAAACATAGCACATGTGCATGCACAAAGAAACACGCTTCTCAGCCCCACATTCCAAAATGCATCAGCAACAACATAGAGATGTAGACAGACACACACACACACACACACACACACACACACACACAGTTCTAGTTTGCTTCTTCTATGAAGTCATTTAATTGGGGCCTATTTTCAATCCAGAATAAAGGGGATCACTCTAACCCAGCCATTATAACACTGAGTCCCCCCCCCCCCTTCTTCTGCATTACTAACACTTACTCACCAAGTCCTCCTCTTCTCTCTTCACCTTTCTCATTCTTTCTTCTTATTTCTGTTTACAGAAGGAAAATATGGACACTAAAGATTCTTTCCCTTTAAGTCTGCCATTAATAACAACCCTTCCTCTCCTTTACACAAAGTACACTAGTCCCCTCTCAGTTACACTCTCAAGATAAAAATGACATTCTATGCTAATACACTAATTATAATAACTCTGACAGTAGATTATGATTTATTTGCTTTTGTTTCTATTTTTTTCATAGTCTTTTATTGCCAGGCAATGAGTAATTGACAATAAACATTTGTATATGTGATGTTATTTTCATCCCATAAGCTGCATTTTTTTAATCTTACACATATCAAAGGGATCAACCTTAAGTTCAAATTTCAAACTGAGATATGAAGCTGCTACTGTGAAAACATTTTTGTAATTTAGGGCCCTTTAAAGATGGAGCCATTCCAGAAAGGTTACACAATAGAGTGACCTTTAAACTCTGAACCTGTGCTACATACAGAATCACAACAACTGGCATCCAACATCGTGGTCATAACCCGAGAGGCTAAACATCAAAGACGAATACAAGCTCAGAAAAACCTGATTTCACATGCCTCTGACTGTGTCTGCCTCTCTTTTTTTTCGAACTGTCTGTTTGAACAGAGTCACTATGATGCACAATGTTTAGGGGTTCAACACAAACTGGATTGTGTGTGTGTGTGTGTGTGTGTGTGTGTGTGTGTGTGTGTGTGTGTGTACATGTGCTATCAGTGTCTAACAGGTGGAAGACTCTGGCTGCTCTTCTCTGGAACAGTTCAGGAAACAAATGACATTTCCTCTCCAAAAGGAAGGGGGGAGGCAGATAGATACTGCTGCCTGTTTGAAGAGCTAAAGACACAATTATAGAGAAAAGAACAGAAGGTGATGTGTATGCACTAGGCAAGGGTGGAGAAGTAAAGCAGGAGATGAAACACCTTACCACAGAGAGATAAAGATATAGTTTATGAGGAGAAAGAACATGGATTTTACAGAAAAGCATAAAAATTAGCAGAGGTTAACAGTGGCAGAAAAAAACTGATGGGGTTGGGACTGAATCTACATGCTTTAGAATCAGTTATGGATGTTACACACTCCCTCACACTCCCCCTCTAACATACACACACTCAGGCAGGCTTGTTAAGCTGGGAATTCCTCACAACACTGTGCACTCTTGTGTGCGGCAGCATCCATTATGTATGCCCCACACACACTCTTTACATGGGTCAGTGCTGCATACACGCACTGCTACACATTCACATATACACACTTGTGCACATTCACACAAATGCAAACAGGAAAACATGCTTGCATACACAAAGTGGCCCATAGACACCTAAGCCTTTAGTCAAATGTCAGGACACCCCCCTCATTCTGTGTCTCTCATATGTGTACAAAGACACACACCTTGCTCACAGACCTGTGCAGGTGTGCTGTGCACCAACATCCTTCTCCCTCTCCTTTTCATTTTCAGATTTAGAGAGCTGAAGAGGGGGAGTATATAGATACAGAGGTGGGCAAAGAGGTAGAGAAGGTAATGTTGTGTTTTTACAGAAAAAAAACAAATGATTCCTGAATGATTCATCCTTAAAGATATGGAGGTGTGAAAAGACAGTAAAAAACAAAAGAAAAACGCCACAGCCCTTAATTGTCTCTTACTATAACTCCAACCATCCTTGTTTTTTATCCATTGCTCCTTCTGCCTCTAATAACTAGGCATATTGCGCTCACCCTCTTCTCTTTTATCTTTGTTTGAGCATATCTGTCTTCTCCAAGCCTATATCCTGTGCTATCCATTTTCTGTCTTATCTTTGCAAATTCATGTTGTGCTGCTGTTCTCTTTATGTGCTTCACATCTCTCCACTCTCTCTCTTCTTCTCAGTTTGACCCCATCTCTCTCTCTATCTCTCTCTCTGCGTTACTGAATGTCCTCTTTCTCCTTCTCTATTGTGCTGACGGCAGAGCCAAAAGAGGCACACGGTGTGTGTGTGTGATGCAGCTCTGACCCTCTAATCAGTGTGAGGAGAAACAGAGGAGGACTTGTGCTGCCCATCAGGGTCAGAGGGCGTGTAGAGTCAGCCATTACCCTCTTTCACTGAGACACACACACACACATACACACACACACACAATTCCTGGGCTTCACGCCCAGCGAGACATCTGCCTCTGAACAGACAACAAGAAAAGCACACAAGCATGCACACACACAGAACAGATAGGAAAGACCGAGCCACTCTCTATCTGTGGACTGTTTGACTGCTCCAACCCCAGGTCTCCTTATCAGCTCTGTCTCATCTATCAGAGCCTTACAGACACACAAACTCTCTCTCTCTCTCTCTCTCTCTCTCTCTCTCTCTTTGTCTCTCTACATACACACACACACACATCTCAGAGGAGGCCATTTCAGTTTGTGTTGACATGGCTCCTGTTTCTCCAGCTGACTGCTTCAGTGTACAGGGTAAAGATGCTGTGTAAATAACATGTAATCTGACTCATCCACTTGTGAAGGAACTATCCACAGCATAAACACACACTTCAAGGAATTAAATAATTCCTTAGTTATTATTCTCTTCCATTTGATGTCCTGTACTCTTAACAGGTGAACTCTAGATCTCCTAGCCCTTTGGATCGGACATGAAATATAAGCTCTCGGGTCTCACCAACTGTTAGCATGCACACCCTGTGCACACAAACACACAAGACCATACAGAGATCCGGTTATCAAGACTGGATGAAGACCAATATTTTAAAACTGTGTTAAATATGGTTTAAAGGTGAAGCAATGTTTGGATGATGAAGTGCCCTTTAAAAGTCCGACATCACATTCAGCTTCTCAGTTTTAATTTCCCAGCCTGCCTGGAATTGAAGCAGAGCCGCTGTTGCATCGTATGATGAGCTGGCAGCAGAAGAAAGATATCATTTAAGGAGGTTGCAGTCACAGTCATTGTCGTCATCATCGTGGTCGTCATCATCCAACAGTGTGTATTCTCATCACCCATATGTTCATTCTGAAAGTACAGTGTATGCTTTTGTTTCCTGTTTAATCCTATCATCCCTCCTGTCCTCTGCTCTGCACTGTTGTCCTTCTCCTCCACCTCACTCTTCTTTCCAGCACCCCCTCTCAAAATCATTCCTCCTCTCCTACTCTGTGTGACAGTCCCACACTGTTCCCTATAGACTGAAAGAAAGGCCAGCTTAACATTGTAGCAGCTTGGCAACCAGGCACTAAAGGAGGGGGGTGTAAAAAATGAAAAAAAAAAAAGCCCTGTGTTTTCCCTTGAGCCTCTTCTTCCCTCCATCTCTGACCCTCGTTTCTCTACCCTTTCTCTGTCTCTCTGATTCTCTCCTCTAAGCTGGCTGATGGTGGCGGGGTCGGGGACCCTGGCTGAGTGGAACTCATTACAGACTCCCTTCATTTCCATTCTGAGTGGGGCCTGTAGAGAGAGTGAACACCAGGGCATTGAGGTGCACTCGCATAGGGAACAGGGCGAACACATTGAGCAAGACACCACTTATGAAGAGTGACGGCCAACAGAAACAGCCTTTAATACCCCCACAGAGGAATACGAAGAAAAGGGGAGGGGGGATGGGCAGGCTAGCGCGCCGACTGCTGAGAGAGAGGAGAGAACGAGCAAAGCAAGAAAATAGTAGGACAAGGCAGAGAGCAGGGCAAACTGTGGGGCTGACACAACAAGAAGGCTTATTTAATAAACATGAGCTGGAGCCCAGTGCAATCGAGTGCTACAACGGAAAGCTTATGCAGATGAGAGCCGACCTAATGACTAAATGGGGTGGATAGAGAAAAGAAAAGAAAAGAGAGGAGGGAAAGATTAAAGAGGGAGTGGAAGGCAGAGGCGAGGGAGTAGTGTTTAAGTGTCTGTGATGGAGTGTAAACAGAAGAGTTTCTGTGCTGTGTAGAGACAGACTGTGTTAAACACAGAGAAGGAGGAGAACTGAGGGAAACAGCATTGCCCATCATGCAGCTGTGCAGGTTATCACAAAACAATCAGGGGTGTAGTGAGGGCACACCTTATATGGCAGTGCATAACCTCATTATGAGAGGAAATGTTGGGATAAATATCATTTCCATGGTAGTATTTTAATTTCCTGTATTTAAAACGTCAGTGATAAGCAGTGCACACATTCCTCATCTTGCATAACCAGACTAAACAAACACTAAACACTCTGTTGTTTGTTGACTCACTTCATCAGCCACAAATCAACAAACACGAGGCTAATTTCTACCAATTAGAGAGCAGCATTTGTACATCACTGAGTTCCATTACAGATAAGGGGCCGGAGTTTAAAGCAACGCAAAGGTTTAAAGGCATAGGCAAATGGAGAGCTTTTTGATGGAGTGTGTGTGGAGGAGACGTGTCCGGGCTTTTGGAGGAAGAAAGCTGTTTACCTGGAACAGAGGATTATAGGACAACTCCCTGTGGCATGTTGGAAACTGTGGGGGTCTGGGAGGGCTGGGCCTTAAATCAGTTTAGAGAACAGTCACACCTCTCAGAGTCCCTCACCACCGCTGTCTCCTCTTTTTCACCATGTCTGTCTGCCTCTGCCTTTATTATGCACAAACGCACACACACACACAAAATATTTATCCCTTTCAGCTCCAAAATGTTTAAGCTGCAGTTAGCTTTCCAAACGTAATCCAGCAGACACTATTTCTTCTTTTTTCGTCTGCAGAAGTCTTCACATAGAGTTTCTTTGTTCTTGTGAACTTTATAAAGTTGTATAATAACATTGTCATTAAGATAGATGATGCTAGATAGATGTCTTATGGATATGTGTGAAGTCCAAAAACAACAGCCATAGCTTTGTTCATATAACATTAGTGACAGGTTTGTCTTGCCCAGTACATTGAAAATCCCCTAAAATTTCTGCAGTGAGATCAGAGAGAGGAGAGCTATAGTGCATGCCAAACAGAACACTCCTACCCCAAATTGGGACAGTGTGTTTGCAGCATGTAGAGTGTGCGTGCGTAAGCATGTATAACATTGTTTTTTCCCCATATTATAAAGTGTTTGCGTTCCTTATTTCTTCCAGTGTGGCTGGATGATTCTTTGTATGTCTGTTTGTGTTATTAAATTCACACAGTGGATGCAGAGCTGGCATGTGTGCGTCTCAGTGTGAGTAGGAGTTAAGGGAGTATGTTCCACACTGAGTTTAATTAGCCTGCGTGGCGCTAGCGGGGCTGTGGTGAGCCTGGGTTGGGGAGCAGTGAATGTGAGCAGGTGGCCTCTGCTACTCGGGGGAGTCCAGCCTCCATTGCCCTACAACCACCACCACCACCACCGCACCTGCCCACACAGCCATGGCCTTGGCCTGATGGGGACAGAGGGCTTACTTACATGCCTCTCTGAGCCATGAGGAAGGCTAAGGACGGCAATCACTAATCGCCAAGATACAACCTGGCATATTTGCCCCAACAACAGGGAGGCTGAAGCTTTTAGAAGAGTAAATTCTCTGTTGTGTAGGTAAACTGGGGAAATTGGAGCTATACTTCCACAGCAGGGACTCTGGAAATGGTCCAGGTCAAGAGCTGACAGCAATATTATGGCTCAGAGAAAGGAAAAGAGATAGAAGGACACAGGGTAGTGAGTGCCAGGTGGCAACAGTGGCATGTCTCTGCCACCTGTCCTGGGGAATATGAACCCTTCTCGCTCCTCCTGTTCTCCCAATGTGGGATGACACTGGCTCCCTGTCTGCCTGGTTGGCTCACTGGCTGTCAGCCTGTCCATCTATCCGTCTGACCGTCTGTCGGTCTCACTGCTAGTCGGTTAGTCAAACAGTCTCCTCATCCATCAGCCTGTCAGTTAGCCCATTAGTCTTGTCTTTGGCTACTGTGCATTAAAACAGCTTGCAAGCACCACCTGTATCATCTCTTTAATGTTTACTTCTACTTATATATATATATATATATATATTTCTACACCTCTTCGTGTTATCCTCTGGGTTTCCACAGATCTTCATTCCTTTCCTCATTTCCTTGCTCTTTTTCCTTTCATTTCCTCCTTGCCTGCTTGGCCACATTTCAGCCAAGCCAAGCACACTAATAAGCTTTAGCTATGCACAAGCTATCATGGCAACCAGTCATTTCAATTACAACAACCACACGTGAACACCATGACACACATACACTTGCACAGACGAATATGTGCATGCACAGTGCAACAGAAAACAATACCTCAAGCAAAACACAAAGATACAAGAGCTTGTTTCATTCTCTGCCAGCTACATTAAACTTCAAACAGGTCCTCCTCATGCTTAATATGCAGTCTCCACTCTGTGGTCTCTTAGAAAGGAAATAACAGTTACAAAACACTCTGACTGAATTGGAAAAAAAAAAAACATCTAGGAAGACACAGAGGTTACAGTGGGAGCAACATTTCCTGACACCTAGCTTGGCAACAGGAAGCAGTTAGGAGAGACACTGCTACAGCCTAAAGCCTTGTCTCCACTGGTGTGTGGAGTACAAAGTGGTGTTTGAAAATGCATAAAGACGCAGGAGAATGCACACACACACGCAAGTACATAAACAATCAGTCAATTGCATACATATACACAGGCCCACACATTCACGCACGGAGGACAGCAGAAACTCCTCCTGCCAGCCCTGCACCATCTGTCTCTCTGTCTGTGCTTCACAGCCGTGCCCAAACGGGGCCCCAGCAGAGCCAGTGTGAAATTAGCTGCCTTTGTGGGGCTTTGTCTGCTTGTGCATGTCTGTTTGGGTGTACCAGCACGCTTGGTTTAGATACGTATTTTAGAACATATTTGCAGTCAGTCTGTCAAGAGGTAACCCATGTTAGAGTGCTAATGTGGGCATGTTTGCACACGTAAGAGAGGTACAGGGACCAAGTACGTCCTTGGTCTGATCTGATCTGGGGGCTATTTCCCCTGACTCCTGACCTCATAACCTCCACACTGACCTCAGCCTTTATACACTCCACCTCCACCAGTCTGAAGGTAAGGTGCATGTGTGTGTGTGTTTACATGCTATTGTCTCCCCAGTTAGTCCCCACAAGCTTATCTGGTCCTGGTCGGCCATATCTAGCTCCCAGGGTGCTCTTTGATATCCACTCAGCACTCTGACCTTTTGCAACCTTTGACCTGACCTTGTAACCTCAAGCTTTTGAGAACTCTGAACTCCTCCTCTCTGCCTACTAATACGTGATAAATCATGTCTGGTCTGACACCATTCTGGATGCATACATGCACACTCACACGCGCACATACGCACACACCAATTATCCCACTGGCACATCATCACCTCACACCCCTAACATTAATGAGCCCAGAGGTTAAAGGTTGCTGACATTCCTCTCACAACCTTGTCTGACCACTAGTGTGCCCCCAACACGCACACATAGAGATACCACAACAAAAGAGAGCCTTGGACAGAGTGGTAATGTGAAAAGATGCTGATGTATGATGCTGGTGAAATAGATGATACTGAATAACTGTATCAAGCCTAAAGTAAACATATAGCCAAGAATATTTTACCACACAGGCAAAAGAACCAATAAAGCAGTTTTATAGTTTTAAGAGTTAAAAAGTCTTAAGTCTGATCCAGTGTGTGGTCTGAGGTTTGCACAGGGCAGTCTGGCCTGTTGCTACACAGACTGATGAAGAACGCTGTTGCCTTGTGACAGATAATCATTGTATTCTTTTCCACTGCAAAGTCTTGGCCAGGAGACAAACCGTCTGGCAAACAGACAGCTTTACGGTGCAGAGCTCAATCAAACTGTCTCCCTATCCAACGGTAAACACACACACAGACGCACAAGCAATACTTACACACTTACACAACAACCTAGAGCTAGCAGACCCTAACCCAGATTGATAACACCAAACAAATCAGTCTGTCGATTCCCCTGACTGCCGACAGGAACATAGCTTTATCAACAATGACATTTTGATTGTTGCATACTTTACTTACCTAATTAATTTAGAAGTGTTCTAATTCAAATGTCATTAACATTGTACACTGGTTGATTTCAGCCATTACTCCTCCATAGATGAGCAGCAAAGTCAGCAGTCATGACAAAAGGAAGGAACCCTCAGCTCCACTGTGCCAAGAGCCCTCTGCTGGGCACATGTGGTATGAAACCTCTCTCTCTCTTTGTGATCCACTTCTATTTGTTTCAGCTGTGGGAAACTGCTAATAATCAAAGTCCAATCTGAGGATTGTCTCTGCTGACACCCTATGCTGTGTCTAAGCAGAGATCTGCTCCTACCAACCGAAAGGAGAAATAACAAACAAAAACAGCTAAGCTTGTCCTTTGGATAGTGGGTGCATATTATAAATTGTGCATATGTGTGAGGTTAGAAAAAAAGCAACTGAATGAAAGTAGAGAATGGAAAATATCAGATAACAACAGTATGCATGTGTGAGTGGGCTATATGTAACTGAGGAGATGGGTCTTCACCCACAATGTGTGTGTCCTACATGTTCCACCTTTTCCCCTCTGATTGCTGACCCCTCACCCTAACCGTCACCTCCGGACCATGCAACAATTGTCCCTTTAAGGCCCCCAGGGCCCCTAAGAAGGTGTGTGTGTGTGTGTGTGGTTGTGGTAGAGGACCAGTCACGGCAGTCTGATTCTGAGCTGTGCTAACAGGATTAGAGGAGCCAGGGCTAAGAAGGGAGGAGTCCCCCATCTCAGTTTCTTGGGGATCAGAAATGACACTCAGTGGATACCCCTAGAACTGCAGACGACTAAGTCCCAATTCAAAGGTTGGGGCAGGAGGGGACCAGCGGACTTATATAGTGTGCTGCCACCTTGAATTCTCAGAAATCCAAAGAAAAACTTAAAAGATAAATATAAATACCACTTTTTTATCTGTGAAACAGAGCAGATGACTGTTTCCTGGAAAATAAACAGGTGTTTTTGCATCAGAGTAAAGTATTGGTTATAAGTAATTAAGACTTGCAGATCTCAGGGTGCATGAATCTGATGCATTTGACGAGCTGAAACTAAATCAGACCACTTCAGACCAGTTTACATGTGGCTCTAATGATAGCTGGCTAAATCACATTGAGTTAATGAATTTAGGGAGTCTCTAATCAAATCTGTGTGATCTGGCAACAAGACTGACATCTGTATATGTGTGTGTGGGTGTGTATTGATAAGTTGAGGAAATAACCCATGTGGAGCCAGGTGAAGCAGAGATTGTTTCTGAGGCAGAATGAATGATGGTGTCAGGGTTTTTCTAAGGTGAAATGGATCCAGTAGCTTTAGGACAAAACAATACAAAGAAGGAGGACATGGAAATAAGAGGACTTGCATGTGTATGTGAGTGCATGCATTCATGACTGCACATCTGGAAACCCAAAGAGTGAGGTTCCACAGTGACCCTATTTAGCTCTCCATAATATACTCACACTCTCATTACCACCCAGTTTGTGTGTGTGTGTGTGTGTGTGTGCGTGTTACTCTAGCTGCGACTCCCATTATGCTGTGTTTAAACATGAAGAGAGCTCTTTGAGACAAGAGAGAGCTGCATGAGGGGATCAAACAGTCGCACATACACAAACACAGTCAAGCACAAATACACACACGTCGGTACGTACTCATACATACACAATCTCAAACACACACACACAATCACAAAAACTCAATACACCCCTCCCCGTACTGCTCTGATTAATAAAGGTCAATTAGCAATTATAATTTCCATATTTAATCAGTCCCCCGTGGTGTCGCTCTGTGGCCTGAGCTTTGACAACTGGCTCTTCACCACTCTCCCTTTCTCTCTCCCGCGCTCTCTCATGTCTGTATCTGCTGCTCCCACTCTCCCTGTTTTTCCTTTATGTCACACTCTCCTGTTCTTTCTACAATCTCCTACGTCATTACCATCCAAGCACCCTCCTCCTTTTGCAGCCCCTCCTTTCTTACAAATTCATCCCTCCATTTTCCCTCCCCCTCCTGCCTCCATCTTTCCTCCCTCTCCCTCTCTTGCTGATGAATGCATCCCCTCATTAATCTTGATGTTTTTCCTCTCGCTGTGTTCTTCCACAGGCCTTCAAACCTCTCGCTAATTGCAATTAATCACTGAGGGAAACAGATGCTAGGAACAAAGGCAACCTGGGGGGGCATGAGTCTGTACATGTGTACATTATGTGTTTGTACATTCTGTGTGTGTGTGTGTGTGTGTGTGTGTGGTGTACTGGGTGTATCAGTAAACACTTGCATGTCTACATAGATGTACAAGACATACGAGGTTTGATGAAGCTGACAGTCTGTGTATCATACAAAACCTATAGGTACCAGCACTGACATATACGCTGTGTGTGTGTTAAAGAACTAAAGAAAATGCAGGTACTGGCAATGATGGCTCCTAAAAAAAAGCAGTGGAGATCCAAAAGTGCCATGATAGATGATGAATTGAAAAAAGCCACAAGCTGGCATGCTAACCTGTTACCCACAGATGCTGCTGTCTCATGCTGCCACTATGTGTCAGAAGATGTGGGGTGAGTTATTACAGCTTCTATATGCACTTTAAGTCAAGCATGTGAATAAGAAGAAGTACTATAGAGATGTATTATTCCTTGTGTGGTTAAGATTCTATAATATCTGAGTGAATTTCTGAGTAAGGTCGGTTACCATTTCAGTAAACGGTAAAAATAAATAAATAAACGTTCCATCTCTTTTTAAAACATGGTGATTACTGCTGTTATTTTATTCTACCTGCAGAGAATAATCACTGGCTCTTCATGTTTTTTGTTTGTCCCTCATCTCCCTCCCTCCTTCAGTTGTCTATCATCACTGCTTGGTCTTGTGAATCCACATAACAGCTCAGCGAGAAGTGAGCGCCCTACGTTTCAGAAGAATAAAGAACACACAATACTCAGGCTCTTGCATACACACATAAAAACATTATCTGTAACTGTTCAGCTGAATCAGAGAGAGAGGAAAAAGAGAGAGTGTGTGTGTGAGGTGGCATTATCCATCACAGCTATCTGCATCAGTTATCAGCCACAAGGAGGGAGAAGAAAAAGCCTCTAAGAAAACACAGCCACTCAAAACAAAATGGAGAAGAAATGAAAAGATACCGCAAGTCATATATTCAGCTGGTACACACAAACATGTGGTAATGCATGCATGCACACACCAGGCAGTGTAGACTCGAACTACACAATTCAAATCAACGTGAGCATTGAAAAACCCATCAAATAATCAGTGGGAGATGATGCCAGACGCATGCCTGTTTTGCTCTAAATCCACTCCAGGACACAGCAGAGTGTCCAACACAATAGACTTTAGTTTCCCCATTGCTGGGACAGGATCATTCTAAGTAGCTTTGAGCCTCTGCATATGTGGCATCAGAGGGACAATAATGAAATCAAGCTGATCTGATATGGTTCTTTCAGATTAACACAATACGGTGACCCATACATAACCTTGGACACGCACCATCATCCTCTGACTGCAAGATCTGAGAGATAGTAATGTCAAGAGTGTAGCACCTCATAAATTGCTAAGACCATGTGGTGCAGGTGTTCATGCTTTAGGAAGTGTCTCACTCCATGTGTCCTTTCCCTTGTAGTCTCACACACTCTCACAGACTAGTACAAACAAAATCTCATAATTGAAGAGATAAAAAAAAATGAAATATATAAAAATAAACACACTGTTTCATACAGAGGAATGCGTATGTTATGTATACATAAGTGTCAATGAGTCACTGTTAATGACAGCACAGTATACACAGTGAGGCCCAGCACCTCTGTTCTGCAGCAGCTTCATCTGTCACTGCTGCTGTCACACTTCAAAGCCCAAAGCATATTGAGCTGTTTTCCGTTTCTAGTAAATGCAGAGTGGGAGGAGATCTTTACTGAAAGCCTGGAGAAAGCTCCATTAAGTCTCTACTGTTCTTTACCTGACAATCCTATAACTTCAAGAAATGACAAAGCCTTCAACACCCAAAAACAACACCAACCCCCCCCATCACTGACACAAACCACCACAGTCCCCTGACAATTCCTCCCCAGCAGGCTCCACTCAGCCTTTATTCATTTTTTATATATTACCTCCTGTGAGTCTATTGCTCCAAACGCAGCAATCGCTGCACTTAACCCATTATGCTAGGTAACGCTCCCCAGAACGGTCGCTCCCTCCCCGGGATAAATTATTAACTTCCTCCACATCCCACCATTTATCACTGAGCCCCATCGAGCAGAACGGGAGAACCATTGCTCATATCCATGGCAACAAGGGCCCATTTGTGCAGCAGTTGGATGCTGCTGATGATGAGGGGAGAGATGAGGAAGAGGAGGAAGCAAGAAGACAAATAATACCTGCTTTTATCAAGCCCTCTATTGTTAGCATCTGAGCCAGCTCTTTCTGTGGCAATTGATTTTTCTTCTTTTTCCACTGTTATTCCCCTCTTTATAATCTCTATGAGCCACCCTTTGCCTCTTCCTTTTGTGGCTCGTCTCGCCTTATTCACACTACCCAGCCCTATCCTCAAGTCTGAGATGGTAGCAGTGTGGGTAATTAGATCAGAGCTTTCCCTTTTGTCTCCATGGAGATGAATCATACAGTCAGGGTGATAGTCTGAGCTTTAGCGCTACGCGGTAACCTAATCAGAACGTTTGAACCCCGGCCAGAGCGGCAACATAACCTAATAATACCAACATGAACCTGCAGTGACCTGCATCCCAGCGCACAGCAGGGCAGACAGACAGACAGGGGTGGTGAGCAGGTCTGGTTAAACACATCAGGTCACATCCCAGGATGTGCTTGTGTGTGTGTGTGTGTGTGTGTGTGTGTGTGTGTGCATGAGTGAATGTCTGAGTTTGAGAGGTAAAGGCCCTCACAGGTGTCCTAATTCACAAGCAATTGCAGCTCATGAATAATTAAACACAAAATGCAAATGTGCTCCTTTGATCATTTACATTCATGTCTAACAGCATTAATTAATCAAACAAACCTTTTCTTTATCCCCAGTGGAACAGAAAAAAAAACACCAGCAGTCAGAGCACAGAAACGCTTACGCACAGATGCAGGCAGACAAGTATACAAAAAAAAAGAGGAAAATCCACAGTAAACACTCTGACTAAACACAACATTTAGACAGATCTGAAGAAACAAAATTCTGTGTGCCGGGCAAGTTAGCATGACTCAACCCCGGACCAACCACATGGTGAAGGTGACTTAGTATCTCTTCATGTGAGATTACTCTTATCACCTCTCATACACCCACCGTATGCTAATGCAGTTAGCATAAAAACACAAGACAATGTAAGCATATGATGACCAGATGTATTTCTATGATAGTAAGATCATTCTGTGTTGTTTCGTCTTACCCACGGATACAGGTCGCACTGTACCTTCTGCTGCAGCATTCACTAACAAATGTAACTCACAGAGCATGATGCACAGTACAATGTAAAGGGAAAGGGGAGCCACTGGTTTGCTAATGGCACTGATGGATAACACAAGAATAGAGGTAAACACCACGGCAAGCTGATCATGATTTTATAGACCTTTTGATATGCTCTCTCTCAGAGAGATGGACCTTATAAACAGCCACTCTTCAGCTGACCTCATGTTTATAGCAACAGTATCATACACAAAGAGAAAGCTCATAAAGAAAGAACCAGGCCTCCCTCCTCCTCCTCCCTATCTGTCCACATCTGTGTCTCTCTCACAGTTGTTTCTTGATTAGTGGTCTTCTCCCTTGCTTAACCTGAAGCCTCGTCAAACAAACTCCTCTCTTTCCCTTAATAAGTCTGTTTGCATGCAGCTCACACTTCTTCATCTCACACAAACGAAGACTCCAATACATACACAGAGCCGAGCTCCTATAACTCCCTGCTGGCTCCCTCTCCTCCTGTCACACCTCTCTGTCATCAATTTCTCCTCAGTGACACAGAGCGATGCGTCTGACTTATGGAGGATATCAACATCTCAGACATAAAAGGGAGGAGGGAAGGATGCACACCTCAGGCTTCTTTTTAGGACGCCTCGTAAAAACTAAATGATAGTTGAAGGGGGATGAGAGACGGAGGGGAATGTGCAGAGAGGGAGGAAAAGCGAGTGGTGGTTGTTAACGCTATGGCAGAGGGCTGTAAATAACTGGGGTACAGTCCTACAGCGTGTGTGTGAGACGTTTGCGTCTGCGATATTTCTGAGTGTTGACGGTTGTATTAACAAGGTTAAAAAGGACTGAGTGTTTGACTGAGTGATTGCTTGCTGTGTGTTTGTGTCAATTTATGTGTGAAGCACAGACTTGACTTGTATTATCCACTGGCTGATCTCACCGGGGGATTTATGCTAACAGCAAGTGTCCGAAGTGTTAGAGCTAGGCTGTAAATAGCTGTCCGTCTCCGCTGACATTGCCAAACTGTCCATAAACCTGTCACCTAGGACAGTTTCAGTCATGTAGGACAGAAGAGGCCATTAAAATATCAGTTTACACTACGAAGACGAGTCTGTGCGTCCAAATGTGCTGTGCTAAATTTGTGTGTCTAACAGAGCATTGAAAGTCCTACAGGAAGAGTATGGTGCAAGGGCAGGGCATTTATATGCATCTAAATATTCATGATGGACAGGTTGACACCAGTTGAGATTCTCTGAGGGAATTGTAAACGGATACAGCACACAAAACTAGAGTTAAGGCTTATGATGCACACACAGAACTGTACAGAAACATTCGTTGACACGCACATTCAGAGGTGCTTCAGAATAAGGTCAAGGAGACAATGCTGAACTGAAGAGAGGATCAATAGAGCGCTGAGTGTTTGTGCACCTCTTGCTTCCCTCCCACATATTCTTTGCCCTTTGGAGATCTCGTTCTCTTTCCGTCTTCCTCATAAACAAAACCACCGCCACAAGCACATACACGGCAGCAGCCATTATAGCAGGGCATTTCTGAAAATTCATATAAGAAATGCAGTTCTAGTATTTCTATAACTGTCAGCTCTGTGTATGCATGTGTCTGGATGTGTCCCAGAGGCTATGTTCATACTACTGTGGGAGATCTATGGCAGGTTACTCTAACTCAGTGGCACCCCACTAGCAAAAGCCTAGATGTGATAGGCAGATGAAAAGAGAACAAGGCAGTGACAGAACGACAAGCAGAGGAGAGGCAGCGAGAACATGTAAAGGACAAAATGCTTTCTTCCCTGGTTGGGAGCATCTCATTTTTTCTCATTAGGGGAACTCATCTGAGCTCAGAGGATAAAAGGAGGACTGATAGCCGGTTTCTCTCTCACTCCATCTCTTCTCTCCTCTCTTCTCCATTTTTTTCTCCCACTGTGCGCATGCCACCTAATTAATTACACCCTACCATTGCATTGCTACAACAACCACTGCTGGCTAATTAACAGCACGCCTCAATCATGACCCCACTTCAAGGGTTCTGGATGCGTTTGTGTGTGTGACTGTGAGATAGAGAGACGGAGGGGCATATCTGTGATATGCTGTGGAGAGAAAGAATAAACAGGAAGCAAGAGAATGAGTGAAGAGGAGGTGGGTATAATTTTGGACTGAAAGGAACATATGGAAGAAATGCAGAAAGCAGAGTTTCAAAGGAAAATCAGCAGATGACAGGAAGTGAGAAGATGACAATTTCGATCTGACAGGCAGACACACAAAAGTTAGGAGTAGATTGACGCAGGACCTCTTCTTCAAGTCCAGCTGGACATTATCAGCCAATCTGGAGCCAGAGAGGCTGGGATGGGAGTCCCAACTATGAGGTGTTTCACCACCGGACACGTCACAATCAATCCCCCCAGAGTCTGTCTGAGGATGGCCAGGCCTCAGTGCTGCTGCAGCCCACCAGACCAGGCTACTTGGCTTCTACTGCCCCACACACACATATTGATTGTATCAGACAAAAACACACACAAACAGAGGCTGTACAAGCTGCACACCACGTACACCGCATGGCTGAACTGACTGCAGGTGACATAAAGAGACAGACAGAGAGGGAGGCAGCTATAATTTGTTTAGTGTATGTGATTGCATTAGTGTCAGGGTCATATTATTCATCACCCACGCCGCGCACACACTCACAAACTGAATTGCAGCCCAGTAGGGCAATCATAATAGTATCGATAGTATAATAATGGTATAGTAATACAATAAATATATATAAATATAAATATAGTAACAGTTTGACTTGACACACACACACTTCCTGTGTGTCTGCTAAATAGTTTATAACACAGAAGAGCAAGGAAGGAGAAGATGAGGTGAAAAACAGAAAGCTGGGGAACACAGAGGAGGTAAAGTGTGAGAACAGGAAATAACTGAGATAAAAGCTGGGGGATAAAAATGACACAATATTTAACAACAGCTTGTAAGTGATATGATGCATGACAAAATGAATCATATACTCTTAAGTGTTGCTCGATATAATAAATACTTTTAAGATTACAAGTTACAACAATATGGCCAGAAATAGAATAAAAGTGGCGTCTAAATACTGACATTTGAACACCACAAATAGAAAATGTAGAAAAGGAGGAGGACACAAGAGACAGAGAGGAAGAAAGAGTGAGAGTGAAACAGAATGTACCAGTAATGGACCTACAGCAGAGAAGAGAGGCATGTTCACTGTCAGCCATTAACATGGCCAGGACTAAATTATTCACTACACTCTGTCACCTTACACATGCCCGGGCTAACATAGACTAAAGAGGGGTGTGTGTGTGTGTGTGTGTGTGTGTGTGTGTGTGTGTGTGTGTGTGTGTGTGTGTGTGTGTGTGTGTGTGTGTGTGTGTGTGTGTGTGTGTGTG
>JAVQJX010074903.1:0-10074 GCA_036025115.1 Ambassis agassizii
GAAACCTTTGTGTATGATAAATATGCAAAAAACACAGAAATCAGGAAGGGGGCAAATACATTTTCACAGCACTCTATTTATCCAAATCGCTTTACTGAAAAATACAAACAAATATTTTATGCCACCACCAGTTGACTAGGAAAACAGGTATTATTGTCATAATGACCCAGCAACACTGTCCCGCTCATTCAACTACATAAAAGCATTATGGCTTATGTTACAGTACAGCATCAGCAGGCTCTTACTTTCTCACTGCTTCCAGCTGCTCTGCAGTGTATGACTTGGTCGCTTCTGTAGAACCTTGTGAGGACGCATCAGCCTCTTCTCTGCCGCCACGGTGCCTCATATTGGGCCCATCTCCGTTCACATGACTGCCGTTCTCCTCCGGAGGCTTTCCATTCTGCGCCAGCGATTCCAGTAACTCTGTGCAGAGAGCAGAGCCAAATCATTGAAGGTTGTTGCCCGAGCCTACGATTCCCAATTAGCTAATCCAGTACCATGAGCTAACATTTAGCATTGTAGCTGCTAAAAAGAATTCTACTAGAGGACACACATTTGAAAACACAAGCACCAAGGGATATCATAACTAATCAAATGTGTGGTGAAACTGCAGGTGCGGGCTGAAAAAACTACAAATACCAGTGTCGACTAAGAGCAGCTGGTGTAACATTAAGACGGTTATGCTAACGTTAGCTGATTGGGTTTCACTGCTATGGCCCAGCACCCGAGATAAAATCGCTGCCCTAATAGACGTTCATTCGACGTACTTTTGGCCTGGTCTGTCGGAAACAGGCGCTGTGCCTTCTCCAAAAACTTCCTGGCTTTGTCCGGTTGGTTGTTGCTGATCGCATTTAGGGCTATTTTAATGCACCGATCCGCTTCGTCCTTGTTTGAGTCCATCGCGACACAACGGAAATGTTTACTTGCCCCGGGACGCACGTTGATGACGCAAGAAGCGACGTGTCTCGTATATAAGACGTCAGGGCAGATGGCTCGAACCTCCTGTAAGGATTTCAATAACACCGGGTTGAAAAACAAACAGTTTTCTCTTCATATTTAAAAGTAGAGGGGTGTTTTTTCTGTTATTCGGGATACTAAGTGGCTCACACAGCACTTTCCAACATAACAGGAAGTTTTCTGAGAGTCAAAATGGCTTTGGCAGCTATACGCAGCAGGTCAGTCATTTCTGTCAAATGTAACTTTCTGTGTCCTTTGGAAATATCCAGCCTGTTGTTCTCAACTAATGACATTATCCTAGCTGACCAGAAGGAACCACCACAAAAGAAACGGTTGAGGAAAAGTCATAACAAACCTTCCTGGGCTGATGATCAGCCCTGGGAGGAAAGGCTGGCTGATGTGGTCACTCCTCTGTGGAGGCTGAGTTATGATGAGCAACTTGAGCTTAAGCAAAAGCACCAGGAAGGGATTCTGTCTCAGCTCTCAGGACATCTCTCAGGAGACTTTTCGCATCATTCCTCATCGCAGGGCAGATATAAACTCAGCTTTCCTGTTTTGCCTATTCTGCCATCACCAGTTAGAAATGGCTACCGCAACAAATCCACATTTTCTGTCAATAGAGGAGTTGATGGAAATCCAAAGACAGTTGGATTTTATGTGGGCACAGGTAGGGTTGGAAACATTGTCTGTGTCAATGGAGACCACCTAGTCAACATGCCAGAGAAGCACAAACTGGTGGCCAGGTGCTACCAGGACTTCATCCGCCTCTCCTCGCTCGAGCCCTGTCTGCTGTTCCACACTGGGGGTCATTGGAGGGAAATTACAGTGAGAACCAATGCTGAGGGCCACACTATGGCTATAGTGTACTTTCATCCTCAGACGCTCACACCACAAGAAGTGGCGGTTCATAAACAAGAGCTGGTGGATTATTTCACACAGGGTCCTGGGTCTATGTGTCAGCTAGACTCACTGTTCTTCCAGGAGAGCAGCATGACCCGCTGCAGCCATGAAGAATCCCCCTACCAGCTCCTGCATGGCCGGCCACACATATATGAGGAGGTAATGTCCACAGAGATTCTCTAAGGGACTCCACTCATAATCTCTTGATTAATTGCAGAAGATAATATGAAGAGGTGTGAAGTAATTTACTGTTGTATTTGGTACAAATATGTTTACCTTTTAACTCATATGGTCTTATAAAGCAAATGGAGAACATATTTTTTGACCAATTTGTTGTTATTCACAGGTGCTCGGCTTCAAATTCCGCATCTCTGCCGATGCCTTTTTCCAGGTGAACCAGGCAGCTGCTGAGGTGCTGTATGGCACAGTGAGAGATCTCTGTGTCCCACATTTTGAGCAAGATGGAGGACAAAGAAAAGCTAGGAGTACTCTTCTAGATGTGTGTTGTGGGACAGGTGCCATTGGTATCACTACATCTCCCAGGGTGGACAGGATTATTGGTATAGAGCTCATAGAGCAGGCGGTTAGAGATGCAGTACACAATGCAGCTCTAAATAATGTACTGAATTGTGATTTTATCTCTGGAAAGGCAGAGGTGGTACTTCCAGGTCTTATAACTCAACTGAGCTCAGCAGATGGGGGCCTTACAGCTGTGGTAAACCCTGCTCGAGCAGGCCTCCACTACAGAGTGATCCAAGCCTTACGAAACCAACCCTCCATCCGCAGGCTGGTCTATGTTTCCTGTAAACCAGATGGAGAGGCTATGAGGAACTTCAAGGAGCTTTGTTGTTGTCCCAACCCACAGAAAAAACTCACAGGAGAGGCATTTTCTCCAACTCTTGCTGTGCCGGTGGACATGTTCCCACATACTCCTCACTGTGAACTGGTGCTGCTCTTTGAGAGGTAGCAAGTATTTTGTGATTGTTTTTTGCTCAAAGGTGGACTTCACGATTTGTTTAATGGAATCATCTGGGAGTGTTGATTCTTGTCAAACTTGAGTATAATTTTAAATATGGCATGACTACATAAAACAGATGTTGAATTTGAATCTGACTGCATGCGTTAGTGTCTGTGAACAATAACTTTTGCCTCATTTTGATGTCCTGACTCTGTCACACTATCAGAGTTTAATGGAAGATCTGACAGAAACAGAACAGTTGTTCATTTAAATTACTATTATCTTTGCCATTTTAGTTCATATCTGTCATATTGTCTGCCAGAGAAGGGACTTTTAAGTGTAACTGCTGTAGCAATATTGCAGCAGCAGATGGCGCCATGACATCTTCGTAAAACATCTGTTGCACAATGTCCACCCTCATCCCATTCATTATAGTTCATTAAAGGTCATAACACAATGAGCTTCCAGTATGAGTGGCAACATCTGTTGAAGGTTACTTTATGTGAGGTAATTCAAGTGGCCTTGGTTTGAAGATAGGATGTTCTACTGATGTCACAGTTAAACTTTTATACTCTCTGGCTGACAGGTTGACAGGGTTTAAACTTGGAGCATATTTTGCCTCTTTCTGCTTTTTGTTCTGGTGAATTTAACTCGACAAATATTTTCTTAACAATGCAATTCTGTGGTTTATTGGCCATCTTAATTGAAAGATACAAATGATTTCATATAACACATTTTGTAGCAGCAGCGATAGCTTTTCTGTCAGACTGAAAAATAACTTGCAAAACAAATGAAATGTACATTTGGCATGTCATATGCAAATCAATGATGTCCCCATGACGGACAGAGACAGTGGATCACAGTGCCAAATGACATTAGTTTGCAGCATTTCCATGTTTTGTTTTTTAAATCACATTAATGAGTCATTTTAACATCACCATGAGAGACATGTTATGCAATACTCTGCATAGATTAGGTTATTACATGATGACATTGTGTGATGGTGAAAGAAAAGGAGGGAGGTAAACATCGGTTAAGCAAACAGCCAGTCAATTTCCTCATGGACCCGTTGAGATATAATTAAATCCGACTTTGCAATAAGAAGACTTCAGTAAAGGGGATCACTGCACCGGTGCTCCATCAACATCCTCACAGGCGCCCCGGCTTCGACCTCAACTTTGGTTGCTAGGAGACGAGCACAAGGTGAGTGTATCCATGAAGATTCGTAGCCACGCGGGTCATTGTGATCCAAGAGTTTGAAGCAAAGCAACTGGACGTGTTAGAGATCATTTAAGATGTCCTCAAGGAACCCTAACAAGTCCAGTTCCTTGCTTCAAAGTCTTCAAACAAACTTAAGGTGAGTAGACTCAACACTAAAGAAAATATTCATAATGCTTTTTGGACAAACTGTCAAAGCTTCTCCCTATGCTGCTGTTAAACTGGCATATTCTAATGTACAATTCTGCCAGCACAGACCACTTTACATTGTCGTGTAATATACATATTTATGATAATATCAAAAAATAGCGTAACACGTTTACATTTAGCCAGAGTATAGTAGAAATGCTAACCAAATAATGCTAACGTTAACTCTGCAAGCTTATCTAGTTTAGTGTCTCAAAATCAAAATGGCCGCCTGGAAGGGGTATTTTTCAAGAAGATGTTTGATGTTACATTTTCCTTGCCGTTTCTCCTATTATCATCAGCTAGGTTTGTTTCACCTGTCTGAATGGCTAACATATAAACGATGGTTATTAATTTATTGTATATTGTATGCGCATTGCAAATTAAAACAACATATTCATGTAACATGCTGCACCGGTTACATACTCCTGTCAGACACATGTGGAAAAGCGATGACACATTTCCTTCAAGTGCATCACTAAAAACAAGCACACAGCAGCATTGGCATGTAATCGTTGCATCACTTGGCTCATAAGACTCAGTAGGCGGTAGAAAGTGGTGAGTTATACAGCCAATAGAAACGACGAGAAGCTGCATAAGAAAAAAAATTACACTGGCAGAGCGTGTGTGTTGATCCGATCGCAGCGCTGCTGGAGAGTGAATGAACACAGCCAGCCGCCGTACCTCCTCTCTGTTACCGCATCCGCTGTGCGCACTCAACTGAGAGACATCTCTCTTCTCTGCTGCTCTTACAGGACACCATTTTTTTTTGGAAAAATGACTGAAACAGAATCCAGCAATCGACACGATAACAAGCAGCATAACGGAGATGCCATGGCAGAAACCGCGGCAGTGGATGATGTCTTTGACGACACTTATAAAGAGAAGGAGAGCAAACCACCGACGATATTGGTGTGGAGAAATATCCTACTGATGTCTCTTCTACATATCGCGGCGTTTTACGGACTGGTTCTCATTCCTTCCGCATCGCGTTTTACACTTGCATGGAGTAAGTATAACAAATGCAGTGAGCTTTGCAGGTTTTTGTTGTTTTTTCCCCCCTTCTCTGTAGGCCACCATCAGAGAACAGAATGTGCTGATGTGTGATCATTGCTAACTACACGGTATACTGCCTGAGGGGCCATGCCTATGAGAATAATGGAGTATGAGTCACTGGAAAAAGTACTGGACCACTCCTGTTATCTTAGGCTTTTGCAGATCTTAAACATTTTCAGATCTTGTAGCTAAATTTATTTGAACACAAAAGAAACACGACCTGATGTGTATTAAAGCACAAAGTTATCTAATCCAGGACCAAAATGATTGGAAAATAATCAAACTTTAATAGCTAGTTTTACAGCAACCACATGCTGATTTGCAGAACTCATTTAGTGTAGCAACACAGGATGCTTCCAGAAACTGCAATTTTCAAATATTGTCATAGCATCTCCTTTAATTGCATTTCTTTTGAGCCATTTGGAGGTGGACCTTACAGTGTCTTGAAAATTGTATGTAACCCAGTTGCAGGTAATGTTTTGCTCACATGGTCATGACCTGTCATTCTCCTTCAGGATTACATGGCCCTCAAGCTGCAGTGCATAACCCTAACATTACACCTCAATCCTTGACTGTAGGGGTAATGTTATGGAAGTCTACTTCTTCAAAACAATTTACCTTTCAACTCATCAGAAGAATATTCTCCAAAATGCTTGACTGTCATCAGGGTGTTTTGTTGATGTCATTTACATAATGAAGTCATGAACTCTGACTGTTGTGCAGGTGAGAGAGGCCTGCTGCCTCTTTGGATGGTTTGCAACTCCAATAGGACTTTGTGAAGGCTAGCAACTTCTGGATATGTTCACTTTTATTCGAGATCTATGCATTTTCTAGATAATGTTTGTCACTGTTAGTCAGTGCTTTTAATCAAACTGAATAGTTATCCATTGTGGTATACTGTCCTGCTGCTTAATATTTTTTTAATGCCTTTGTAATTGATTACTTGACAGAATCTATACCCTTTTACTATTTTTTTTCATTCAGTAATTAAATGGTGGAGTACTATTTTCTCTTTACTAGAGTAGGATATGATACATGCAAACAACATCACAAAAGTGATGTCTTAATCTACCCCTCTGTAAGAGCTCAAACATGTGCCCAACTATTTGGGCTTGTTGGAATGTTTTGCATGTTCCCAAATTAGACGTGTTTGATTTTCAGTGGTACTACTCAAACAGTTTGCTGAATAATTAGAATTTGTGCCCTATATATGTAGACTATTGAGGCATGACTCAAATTCCCGAACAATCTCAACTTTGTTTCCCCAACTGGCACTGCATAATTTTCCCCTCTCTTTGCAATGCTGAGCTGCATATTATTTCACTGGGGAAGACAAAGCACAATCACCATTCCTATAGACATCCCATTGTGAGCTGTGTGACACCACAACAGAATGCTCTTTGCCAATCAGAAGCCCCCGTTTCTCAAATCCTGGGAAGTCTTGTCTGGGCTTCACATAGAAATGCATTCAGCAGTTTTAGAACAACAAAAATGTGAGGGCAGACCTGAGAGCACCCGCCCTTCCATCTCCCTGGAAGACTTTTTTTTTCTGAATAACAAGGCCCAAGTGTTATGAAAAGAACATAATGTCCCAGTGACTCTGCCCTCGTGGGTGTTAAACTTATCTTAGTACAAAGGTGACAGCTTCCTATAAGATCTCTCTCCTCTTCACCTGTGTTTCTCCCAGCTGCAGTGTGCTACCTCTACAGTGCTCTTGGTGTGACTGCAGGTGCACATAGATTATGGAGCCACAGATCCTATAAGGCTTCCTTTCCCCTTCGGGTCTTCCTTGCTCTTGCCAACTCCATGGCCTTTCAGGTAAAAACACAAAAGATGTACTATTTTCTCATCAATAACTTGGCTGCAGTTACACTTTTGAAATTGATTTACAATTTCATAATTATATTAAATGTGTATGTATATTTGCCATATTGATTGTCAGAACATTAATGTAACTTAATGTTTTTCTGCCATATGGCCTGCTGCCTTTATCTGATGATCTGATACTATAGTTGCCTTACGTAACTGCATTTTTTCTGCCCTTCTTTTTGTATGTCTGTGCAGAATGACATATATGAGTGGGCGAGGGATCACCGTGTTCACCACAAGTACTCTGAGACGGATGCAGACCCCCACAATGCCACACGTGGATTCTTCTTTTCCCACATCGGTTGGCTTCTTGTCCGCAAACATCCTGACGTCATCGAGAAGGGACGGAAACTGGAGTTGTCAGATCTGAAGGCAGACAAAGTGGTGATGTTTCAAAGACGGTGAGGAAACAATGTATGCTGTGTTTTGTGCAGCTGCTTTGTCAAAAGAGCTGCATGCTTTGAGTAAAAGAAAAAAAATTGAACCATGAAACTGGTATCCTAGTATTAAAAGTCATTTCCTCTCTGGCTCAAACTGCATAGCGTGTTGTAGTCTGAGTTAGAGTGCCCATGATGTTCATGTAGAGTCAACTGAATGGTCATTAGTCAACATTTATACTATGGAACGAATCCCAGATTTTCACTCCTGCTCTCAGGCAAAGGGGATTAATGATCACAGTCAGGATGAACTGTCGATGGAAGTGACATCCAAGCGTTTTTGCAGATAATCAAATGTTTTGAAGTTGTTCTGTTTGATTACACAATGCACAATGAATTATGGTAATGTGACCTGTGTGAGAAACAATATTGTTTATTTTTCTTTTTGTAGATACTACAAGCTCTCTGTGGTGCTCCTCTGCTTCCTTGTACCCATGTTGGTGCCCTGGTACTTCTGGGGTGAGTCCTTGGTCGTGGCATACTTTGTCCCTGGACTGCTGAGATACACTGTGGTGCTCAACGCCACCTGGCTGGTCAACAGCGCCGCACACATGTGGGGTAACAGGCCCTATGACAAGACCATTAACCCAAGGGAAAACCGCATGGTTGCTTTGAGTGCCATAGGTAAGGATTACTTATATGGAAATATAAGAAACACTTACACTGAACAGAGACAACACACAGTAGGGATTTTAGTGTCTTTATTTATTTATTTATTTATTTCTATTTCTATTTCTATATCACATGTTTAAAACGAGGCTTATTAACAGCTGAAAGCATGGCTCTCTAGTTCTAGTGGTTAAGTGACAAGTCTTGCTGATAAGAGCTTTGGTAGGGGTGGTTTTTAAAGATGTTTTAAGTGTGGCATCTCTACGGAAACAGTGTGCCAACCCACTGTTTGTGTGATGTTTGTTTTGTCCAGTTTTAGAGTTCATATGTGGACGCAGTCGCATCCAAACCTACAGAGGAGAACACTGAGCACTGAGCAATTAGGAAATCTGATTTTGGGAGCTTGTGAATTACATTAGCTAAAAGCTGGATTTTTACATCATGCGTTACTTAGCACACTTCGCATCAAATGAAATTATCAGACACACACTGCCAGTAGTTGTCTGTCACTTCTCCTGTGATGTGTTCAAATCAACATACATTTGCAATGCTGTTGTATTCTATGTCCTTAAAATGTCACTGAGGTTGTGCCATTGAACTTGTTGTTACTCTTGTTTTTCAGGGGAAGGCTACCACAACTACCATCACACATTCCCTTTTGATTATGCTACCAGTGAGTTTGGCTGCAGGCTCAATATCACCACTGCCTTCATTGATCTCATGTGCTTCATGGGTTTGGCCAAAGACCCTAAGAGTGTTTCAAAGGAAATGATCATTACACGCGTGCAGCGAACAGGTGACGGCAGCCACAAAAGTGGCTGAGTCACTCAGATGCAAACTAACATAATTGCATCGAACCGAGACAGAACGTAGCAGCATTTTTTCTGGTGAGGTGGTGATTACCATACTTCTGATTATAAATTAAACTAGTATTGGCTATAAAACGTTGCAGATCTTTCTTAAAAATGTGTGGGTGATTTTTTTTTGTTGAGTTGTTTAGCCACAGGTAGCAGGCTTGGCTACATGTGCAAGCACAGCTTTTTCACCTTAATATCAAAGAGGTGGGAGTTAAATAAAACCCTTTTTTTGCCATATTAAAACGCCACTATAAAATAAGTGTGTGTGAGCAGTGTGTCAAAGCTGAAGTTACAGATTAATTTACTGTATCATGTATTTATTAATTTGCTATTTATAAATAGTTTTTGGCACTTTGATTCATTTTTATGCAAGCAAGTCTTTTTGCCTTCAGCTTGTGTCTTTAGTGCTTCGTTTCATTTCCAGAAGAGGTGTAGATTTAAGGTTTTCTTTATTTTTGGTAAGCTAGTAGTCTTCCTAAACCATACACTGCTGTATTTTAGGCCAACGCTATGACAGCCAGGCCATTACTGAGCTGTCCCCATGTGTGGTATCTGAATGCATTTGAGGATTCTGAAGTTGAGAAGTTCTGTTAATTCATACCTCTGGTTAATTCATGCAGATGCCTCTGGACTAAAACACAGAACCAGACTTCTCACTCTTATCTGAAAACAGATACTTATTTGCATTTATTTTGTATTAATTTGCAACAGAGTCATCAGTTCTCCCTCTCCCTGAGATAAAAGGCCAGTGAGGCTTGAGTCGGAGACGCATTTGCCTTCATGCTGTGTAATTTATAAACATGTCAGGAGTCTTGCCTGAATGCCTTATGAGTGCAGTTATGAGAAAAAAAAAATTAGGGTTTCAAAATTTAGTCCAATTTTTTGTTTATTGTCCGTCTGCTTTAAAGGAACATCTGAAAAACTGAATTAAGGAGAAAAAAATTGTGGCTGTTTGTAACCAAACACAATGCTCTTAAAAGAAACAAACTAAATGATACTGTTGTAATATTTGTCACAACCTATCTTT
>JAVQJX010075038.1:0-41537 GCA_036025115.1 Ambassis agassizii
AGCTGTACAGCTGATATGAACTTCCTGACAATCAATATGTTTGGCTTTATAAAGTACATTTAGAGTTAATTTAAGTGATATGTTCAGGGTCCAAAGTATCTCAGGAAATTCAAACTACAGCTGAAAACTTTACTACAAAACACTGCAGCTAATAAATCACACACAAATTAAACAATCAAAGAATCTGTCTCACCTCACTTAAAAAGCGTCAACAAGCTTGAGCCATTATTTTCTAATAAAATGTTTGTAGGTGGTAGATTCAGTTACAAACACACAATTATCGGACACAGAAGCAAATTATATGACCCAGTTTTCAGAAGAATGAAGAAAGTTCATCCATCAGAGTCTGTTTTTGGTTCTTTTCAAAGTTCTCTGAAAAAAATACTCATCAGTGTTTTTCTGTATCACTCACCAGTGAAGCGTCATCTCAGCTGCTGTTGGTGTTTGGAATCAACTCTGTCAGTAAAATATCAATAAATCAGAGCAGCTCTGCGCCGTCTAACGAGCTGAATGAACCACCTCAGACCTGAGCCATCTGCTAACGGAGCAGAAGCTGCAAGTAGGGGCTTTTTATTAGCCAATCAGAGCCTGAAGGCCTCACCTCAGCCTCCCAGAATCCCCCTGGAGGCCCCGCTGTACCTGTCACTGCCCATCCAGCTCAGCCACAGCTCCATTAGCCTGATTAGAGAGAGAGACTCTGTGCTTTTGTTCGCAGGCTTTCACATGGAAGAACAACACACTCTACCTGTGTCTGCCTCACTCAGCTGGCTCCAGACACTGAGCGCGCTCCTGCCCTCACACGATTTCAGCCCCGAGCTTCTTCTTCTTTGTTTCCACAGACGTGTCTTCACACACAGAGAGAAAAGCTGGCTGCTGCTCAGACCTGTGGTTCACTCACTGCAGGCAGATGTTGGAGGACGCGTCAGCCCTCACAGGAGACACAATTGATCTGGGTGAGTAAGCAGCCTCATCAAGAAATTACCGTGGTCAGAGGCCGGCGGGGGCGGCGTGCTGAGCCGGCGGAGCGGAACGGCTCAGGAAATGAATCTTTAAAAGTAAAGTTGAAGCCAAGTAATTAAAGTAAGAACATATAGAAAAGTCAGAGTCAGGTTCACACAGGCTGGATTACTCATTACATCATTACAGTCAGGATCATTATAAACTAATACAAGACGAGTGAAACAGACTCCAATAAAAGGAGTTAAAGGTAATTTATGCTTTGTTTGACATTAGTGCAATATACTGTGAAACACCTCCGTATTGTGTAAATATTTGAATTATTATATACATATAATATCCTTCTGGCTCTGATGAATATATTGGTAATCAATCAGATCAAAGATGCACAAGATCCGGAACGAGCCAAAAGAAGAGGTAATAATACTATAAAGAAATAATAATAATATTAATAACAACCAAATTGCCATCAATCAAAACAGATGTTGATCTTTCCTGTAGTCCTTGAATGCACCATCCATCAAACATCTGGAAATGTCATCTCTTTTTCTTAATTTAAAATAATGTTTGTTCAAAAACACAAACTAATAAATAAAGTAAAATGGAACCAGGAAGCCATGACTGATGAGGTCACCTGTTAAACAGTAACACATTCTCAGTATTTAACGCTGAGAGGCAGTGAACACTGTCTGATGTTGTGCTGACCTCTGCTGCTCACTTGTGGTATTACAGTTTGTGAACATACACTCATTATGTGACAACACTGCGCCCCATTAATCAGATATTAGTGTGATTATTTTTTATTATAGGGATGTTTTAGGTAAGCTGAGTCACAGCAGTATATTTACATTATATAACAATTAAGTTTATTTATTGTATTTACCTCTTTGTTGTGTTTTGTTTGTGTGTCTGCCCTGTTTAAAATACATGTAGTTTAGTCAAATTTCTTTGTTGTGTTTTAGTTTTTTGTTTTTTTTTTAGCACATCTTATGTTAAACTCCCATTAGGACTTGTTGGAGCAGAACCTTTGACCTTTGACCTTTGACCCAGGCAGCAGTAGCCACCAGTGCCAGCAGGAGGAGTGTGTGTGTGTGTGTGTGTGTGTGTGTGTGTGTGTGTGTGTTGAACCCTGCCTTCTTTCTATATTTAGTGTCCAGTGAGCTTCCTGCTCGGCCCCGGTGTGGCTCATGGCTCCGGCCTCTCCGATGTCAGTCCAGCCCGTCTTGCAGCTCTGCCAGCTCCAGATCTTCAGGTTTCTGCTCCAGCGACTACAGAGTCAGACGAGCGCTTCACACAGGAGGACACTCACACACACACACACACACTCTTCTGCTGCATGTAAGTACGAACAGCTGTGTGTTACCTGTGCAGCTGCAGGTTTACACAGATTCTGATCACTGGTGTTACGTGTGTGTGTGTGTGTGTGTGTGTGTGTGTGTGTGTGTGTGTGTGTGTGTGTGTGTGTGTGTGTATGTGTGTGTGTGTGTGTGAGAGTCTCCTTAAAAAGTCCTCTGGTCTTTTGAAGGACTCGTTCCTGAGCTGATCTGAGAGCAGCACGTGTTTTTAGCTGCTATTTCTGTCACTGACAGCTTCATAACACCAAACATTCCTGCAGCCGCAGCACTTAGTAACACTTAGTAATGTACAGCATTGATGGAACTCCGGTCACATGTAGGAATAAAGCAGAAAAAGATCATCTGAACTCTTCGTAGAAGTTTTAATTTTTTAAGAGGAATTTGTTTGTGAGATTTTTTTCATGCTTTTATCTTAAGATCATAAATCAGAGGATTTGGTAAAAAAATCAGTTTGAGTTCTGAAGTCTCTCTGAACAAACAAAGCAGCACTTCAGAACTTTTTCTGCATGTGTTTTAAATTCTGAGAAACAAAAAAAAGCGTTGAAATTCTGATGTTAAAGTCAGAAAGTAGAAAAAATCTGGTTAGATATGAAAATGAGGAAATCATTCTGTCAGACTTTGGCCTGATAACGTTTGATCATTCGGTGTGACAGTTTGTTGTTACATTTATCAGCTTCACTAAAGCTTCATAGAGAGACAGAGGTTTATGATTGAGGTGTTGTAGTGATTCTTAATCCCAGATAATCCATGATTTAACCTGTGATCAGCACTGGATCAGACCTGCTCACAGAGGTATGTGGGGTGATGTGACACGCTGTGGCAGCCTAAAGGTCAGAGCTGCCTGACGCCTGTTTAACTGCTGAAAAATCATGCAGATATCAGTCAGTCAGTTGTTGTGTTGTCATTGTGCAGCAGAATGAGAGCAGCCTCTCCCCTGAGCCTGGGTGTGAACAGGTGCAGACGGACACAAAGAGACGGAGGCCTCACGGATCGCTGCTCAAGCTGTTTGTTTGTGTTGGAGGCTTCCTGATGCTGTGAGGTGTGAACACGCCTCCACCTGTGGACGATTCCTCCACATTTAAAGCATGAGAGGCTGCTGTGGCCTCCTGACGTATCACCCCCCCTCCCGCAAGGTTTTCCACAGCGCTCGCTGCCTCGCTGCTACATTTAGAGCTGACCGGAGTGACTGTGAGCGCCGCTCTGCATGCAGCGCCTTCATTCACCTCATGCTTTAACATTAATTCTGCTTCATTGTTCCCACTTATCTCATTTAAATATTGTCTCTCTGAGAAATGAAACCAACAGATTTTATAGCCAGTGAAACCACATGTGACTACACATAAGGAGTGGCCTGTAAATGTGTGTGTGTGTGTGTGTGTGTGTGTGTGTGTCATCCACAGTTTATGTTTATTGATGTTTGTCTGTGGATGTTGTTGTTTATTCCACTTCCTTTTCCATCAGTGTGTTCACATCACACTTTTCATAGAGGAGCCCCACACACACACACACACACACACACACACACACACTTACACACACACACACACACACACACACACACACACACACACACACACACACAGTCCAGTCCAGAGTTTGGAGACGTCTTCTCACTCATTAGTTTTTCTTCACTTTTATACATTCAAACTGCAGACATCAGTCATTCTGTCAGTGCCGAGCACATGTCGGCTGTTTGCCTTCACTCTGTGCTCCGACTCATCCCATCATCCTGTGGATCAGGTGACTGTGGAGGCCAGGTCATGTGACACAGCACTCCATCCTCCATCGTCCTGTTTGGGGTCATTGTCCTGTTGAGAAAACAAAAATGATGCTCCTGGATGTGAGGAGCCATGTTGGTGAGATAAAGGACTGACACACCATCACACCTCCACCGCCGTGCTTCACAGTGGGAACCCTGCAGTTATGAAAGGACATTTTAGAGACCAGCCTTCAGACCAAAGGACAGATTTCTGCAGGATGATCACTGTAGAGAACTGATGGTGTCACATTAAGAAAAGCAAAAAAAAAAACAGCCTGATGCAGTTTATCTGAGTAATAAAAGCTCCTCTGACTCTCAGCTCCTCTGGTTCCTGATCTGCAGCTGACATGACGCCTCAGATAGCTCGGATGCCGTGCTATAGTGGTCCGCCCCTCCCCCCTCCAAATACACATACTTGCAGCTTTATAATGTCCACGTGCACACGCTAACATTGGAGCTAGGTGTACAGGATTAACCTCATACTAACACTCCTGCTCGGCTCCGATGACAGCAGGAAGTGAAAATCCGATGGATTCACTGATGCGTTGGTCTGTGAGCTCTCCTGCAGTAAGTGACTGCTGCGACTCTTTGACCTGATCTGACATTTGGTCAGACGTGTTGCCATTTTCACACGTGTTTTATTTTGGGCCCGCTCACCTGTCTGCTCTCCTAAAGTGTCAGCAGAGAAAGATTCAGATCAGACTCTGTCTCCTCTGTCTTCTGTTCAAATGTCAGTTCACTCATTTCACTCACTTTGTGTCCCAAGGCGAGATGAACAAGACAAAACACGGCCCGCTGCTTCATGTAGCGTTCACTGACTGTGTTTCACTGTGTGTAAAAGGTCAGAGCGCTCACTTTACTTTCTGTACCTCAGAGGTCTTTCTGCTGGTTTAGTCATAACATGTCTGCCTGATGATCAGTTTGTCTCCACAGTATCTGGATCTGCTCTCTGTAATCCCACCGTTTCTTGATGTGAACATAACTGAGGATTAAACGATGTTAACGGATTGACTTTCCTTGCAGAGCGTTGCCATGCTGTCAGGAGTTCACAGCTGAGAAAGGATGTCGTCAGACCTTTACTCTGGAGATGGTCTGGTGGAGAGGGCGTCCATCCCCCTGGACATCGACAACGTCCACATGCTGCTGCAGGGTCAGTCTCATTATTCTGAGTGATTCAGGCCACTATGTTTGTTTGTTTTTTTCTTTAATTCTGAGATTAAAACATCTTAGTTCTGAGACAGGAAAAAAAGTCTGAGATCACAGAACATTAAGAAAAAAAGAAATAATAATAATTTTGAGATTTAACAAACAAGTTAATCCTGAGATCAAAAAGTCTAAAAAAAAAAAAAGTGAATTTGGAAACAAAAACCCACAAATAAAGTCTTAATCCTGAGATTCAATTGAAAATATCTGAATTCTGAAGAAAAAGTCTCAGTTTTGAGAAAAATAAAATCTTAATTTTGGCTTAAAAAGTCTTCATCCTGAGATTAGAACAGAGTATTCTGAGATTAAAACACGTGATTGTGTGACTGTGGTGAGTTAACATGAGGTTGAATCTAAACGCTGCTCCGCTCGCCCTGTGAGAAGTCTGAGCTCATCTTTGTCTTGATTTCAGTTTCTATGGCGACATAACAGTTATTTAAACGAGTCCACCGTCGGACACATCTTGTTTCACTTTTGTCACATTTTTTTAATGTGCTGAAACTGAAACTGTGAGTCGTGTTCTGAAGAAGAGTCGCTGTCACTGAGTTTACAGAAACCCTCCACACGTCCTCCTCATGTTCTCCCCTCTCTGTCTGAACCTTCAGCTTCCTCTATTTTTAGCCTTTCTTCCTCTCCAGGCTGATTTTTCCCATCTCCTCATCTGTTCCATGTTTTTGAAAGCATGATGTCAGCCTCCAGCTTGTTAAAGAAGAGAGGCTCGTTGTTTCTGAGTGGTAATGATGAAAGTATGTCTCTAAAAATAGCTGCAGTGTTTGTAATGTGTGTGAGTCTGCAGGGTTCTGACTTCAGCCGTTACATGAAAGTTGTGTCCCACAAACGTTGCGCACTCTGCTGGTTGTACAGAGGAAATATGAGCTCATTCAGGATGCACATCAGATCTCTGCAGTTTAGCCATGCTAACGCTAACTTAGCTTACTTGTTGCCTGTTTATTTTACATTACAGTTAGCATTACAGCTAACTGTTGTGGTGCTTTATTGTTGGCTAATTTTCAGTCATTGGACACAAGTTTGTATCATGACCAAACATGTCCAAATGTAAGCTAGATGGTAGCATAGCAGTCAGATGAACCAATCATGTGCTCTAATGTAGCAACCACCTGCTAGCATTGTTTACAGTACAGTTACATTGTAACAGTAGCTAATAAATTCACAAACAAGCTAGCTAACTTAGTGGCCACATCTGGGAGATGTGCTCAGATGCTAACATTAAGAAACAGCTAAGCTAAGCTAAGCTAATCTTAGCCAGCTATCTGTAAATGTCACACTCACTGCGTTGCATAACTTTAGCGGATAAATGTGCAAACATTGACCTCAGTTCGGTAAGCTAGCCTGAAGCTGTTATGTGAAGCTTAAACTCTGACATAAAGTTTGTCATGTAAACCTTTAACAGCTGTGCATAAATCATGTGAAACAAAAACAAAGAAAAAGCTCTGATTTTCTAAACAAACAACAAACTGCTTTTGTCATTTGTGTGTTGATATATGTGTGTTGAAGTGGGTGAAGTCCAAATAATCACTTTCATATTTGTGTTTGATTTGCACTTTGTGTTTGTGTAGCTGACGCTGCAGGTCGTGTTCAGGCAGGTCTGATCTTTTTGGATTTAAAGGAGGCGGACTCGGCTGAACTCACCTGTTTCCCTGCAGGCTGTGAATGTCGACTGTTAGCTGGTTGGACGAGATTTTCCCGCATACTGATTTAATATGAGATTTTTTTTTCTTCATGTGTGCTGATGCAAACATGAGGAGAGTCAGAGCGCTGAGATATGTTCTCACAGGGAAGCCTGGTTTAAACTGATCACAGTTTATTGATCATCATGGGTGAGTTTTTTAATTCGACTTTTACTGCTGTTACACAGTGAAGTAAATTAGCTCAAATGTGGGGGATAGTGAAACTAATGCTATGAAAAAAAGCAGGTAAACAAGAGCTCAGTGTGAAAGCTCACATCCCACCTTTTGACTTATTGTTATCAGTAAAGTGAATCAGAACTAAAACTGCTGTTTTGAATGAATCAGCAGCAGTGTTTGATGATGTTTGTTTTAAGGCAGACTTTGGACCTGATAGGAAGAAAATATCTGAAGTTATTTGTATCCATTTTAAAAAACTGTAAGGGCAGATTTCATTTAAAAAAAAAGATCCGAGTCAACAGTTACACATAGCACACACACAGCTCATCTTCAGAAACCTTTATTTAAAGTCTGCAGGAGGAAAAACACACAAAAAGGCAACTTTTATGCTAATCTGCAAAATTATTATTTAACTAATAAACTATTGGCTACATCCGGATCTGTTGTGCTATTAGCCTGTTAGCTAAGCCTCTGGTAGCCTCTTGGCCAAACATGGTATGCTGGGAGCCTGTTAAAGTCACATGATCAGGGTCACATGACTGTGTTAATTGGTGTTGACATACTTTACACATGCTCTGTGTTTTATTATGGGATATTTATTATGTTAATGTTGAGGGATTGATGTCAGAAGCTTTTAAATGATTTGAAGATTCTTCTTCCTCTTTATTTTTGTTTGGTGTGTGTTGTTAATGTAAACCAGTCGTCCCGCTGACAGCAGATTAATTATAATTTATTAATTTATGATTCACCACATTGAACTTCCTGTGGTTCAGAATAGACTGAAACATATTACAGCAGAAAACAGTTGCAGCTGAAGGTGGAGGAAGAAGACGGTTTGTTAGTCCACTGTGTGTTTGTGTTGCTCAGTTTTATGATCATCAGTGTGTGTGTGTGTGTGTGTGTGTGTGTGTGTGTGTGTGTGTGTGTGTGTGTGTGTGACATTCTGTAGTTAGTATTAGATAGTATAATGGAGAATGAAGACTGTATGTGAGACTCTGCACAGTCACTGACCTGCGATGAGTTTACTGACCGTCCGTCTTTTAAATGCTGAAACCTGTGAAGAAACTAATAAAATGTAATGTGTGTGTAATATTCTCAGCAGCAGCTCGGATACATTCCAGCATAATAAGCTGCAGAATGATGAGTAACTCAAAGTGTTTTCTTTCTTTAAATATGACCTTTACGCCCCATTTGTTCTGAAATATGAATAAAAATTTGATTTAATGCTCAAATTTATCAGGATAATCTCTGAACCTGAAAACACCTCCTGGCTAAATGCGCAGCCGCGATGCCATAAAGTCAGAAACAGAATTTTTATTACTGAAGAGAGTCCATGTGAGTTATGTTTATTTAATTGTTGCTTCAGTGTTTCTCTGCGGTTTTTATTATTCCACTGAGGCTCTGTGCTTGTTCAGGCAGCACACAGAACAAATAATCCTCAAAGGTTCAGAGCCAAACTCTGAGGGTTACCTGAAGGACGAAGCTGCTTCACTCTGAGCTGTTATCAAAACCTATAGAAGAACCTTGTTTAAAATAAGCTGAACAGTGATGTTTCACTGTGTGGATCCTCCCTTAGTGTTAGTTTTATGCTAAGCTAAAGATGCTGCTGCTGCTTCCATGCAAACCTCTCATCTCCCAGAAATAACCTGAATGTCAGATTTTCCCTTCATGCCTGGAAACGTTTCCTGGGGAATCCAAAAAGTGACGGACCTGCTACAAGTCTGCTTCAGCCTGATCAGCAGGCTAAGCTAAAGGCTAAGCTAATGGCTAAGCTAAAGGCTAACTAAGGAACAGAATCAGCCTTAGATTCCGGCTCATTGCCACCATGACACTACCAGCCAGGTCCGTCACTTTTCTGCGTTCCCCTGGAAACGCTTTTGTTTGTTTCCTGTTTGCAGGTGTTCTCCTCTGTATATATCATGATGTCTGATGTTTGATTTTTTCCTCTTTAACAGTGGAACAAGTTCAGATTCAGAAGAGGACGTTCACCAACTGGGTCAACGCTCAGCTGGCGAAGGTGAGACGACAGCAGAAAGAGAAGAATCAATGCATTAAAAAGCACACGCGACATGATGGTGTCAATGTGTTCACATAAAATCCCACTCGAATAATTAACTTTAATCTGTAGTTTTTTAGAAAACTGTCCTCTAACATGAGTCAGCAGGTTCTGCTGGAGCTCAGCTGTGACTGAGGGGAACATAAATATAGCACTGAGGAGGAGGAGGGTTCACAGCACACACACACACACACACACACACACAGATAGACAGACAGCGACAGACGGCCACCACCAAACCTCAGACCCCCACACAGCCCTGCAGGGACAGCCAGCTTCCACACATGATATTTATATTGTTGAAAAACATTCAGCGTCTCATAAATCTGGAATAAAATGATAAAATAAAAACATTGTTTGACCCTCAATGACATTAACCACAGCAAGAAAATACAAAATAAAACCAAAAACCTCTGACGCTGTAAATATGAGAACATTCACAGGTCCGTCACTCCGCTGTAGTTTGTTGTCATTATGTTTGTGTGTGTTCCTTTAAAGGAGAAACAGATACTCAGATCTTCAGCTTTGTTATCAGTGATCAGTGTGACATGATGTGATTCACTCTGGTCTGTCAGATGCACACAGTAAAACGACAATAATCATCTTTATGTGGAGAAACTCTGTCTCATCTTCTCAGAAGCTAACACACAGCCGTGTTTTTAGCTCCGTTACCACGAGTGTAAGGTTTGACGAATCGGTTTTGATTGAACGTCACAGGATGTGTGTGTAGCTCACACTGAATACTGCAGCGTTTGTCGTCGAATGTTTTTAAGGGAATTTCTTAAAAACTTCACACTGATTATTGTCAGATTCTGCACATACCTCAAACAGGATGTGACTAATGAATGACATCTTATCACCAAAAGGTCAAAGGTCATCATGATAGAATGAATGTGTGTGTTGTGACAGAGGAGGCCGCCCTGCATGGTCCTGGATCTGTTCAGTGACTTCCGTGATGGCTCCAAACTGCTGGACCTGCTGGAGGTGATGAGCGGCCAGCGCATCGTGAGTCCCACCTCACATCAGAGTGACAGGTGCTGTTTGCTGCCATCTGATTGGCTGGTTGTCTCTTTTCAGAGCCGTGAGAGAGGCAGAGGAATGTTTCAGCACAGGAGCAACATCGAGAAGGCGCTCGCTTTCCTCAAGAAGAAATCAGTAAGTGACACCGACAGCTGACGACCGAAGTCTCCCCAGAGAATAATTTGGTTTGATGCTGTTTGTTCTTCAGATCAAACTCGTCAACATAAACATTCCTGACATCATGGATGGTAAACCCTCCATCATCCTGGGCCTCATATGGACGATCATCCTGCAGTATCATGTGAGTTCAGACAAACAGCAGATCAGATCAGCAAAACAGGCTGAGTGGATAAGAGCCATTAATGCAAATTCTGGCTGTTAAGTTTAGCTAGCTTTCCCTCTGAACAGTCTGATCATTGGCACGTAGCTAAGTTGAAGCTAGCAGGCTAACTGCTCTTGCTGTGTAGTGCTAGTAGAAGCTAAACGTTACATACATTAGATTGTTGGAAATAATCTGATCTGTCAAGTTAAGTGTACTCAGTTAGCTGTGACATATCTATGCATTAGCATTAGCTAACAAGCTAAGCAAATTGACTGTAACTTAGTGACACTATCTGGCTTTATAACAAGCAACCAGCCGCAACAAACCAGTTTACTGTTAAATTATCTACTAGCAACAAAGCTAAGCTAACTGTAATTAGCTGTGGAAGTTTATGGGTGTTAGCTGGTGAGTTAGCATCACTGAGTGAAGGAGCAGACTGTAGAGCAGCTCTGTTTGGTACTTTGGGGAAAAATTGACAGTCTAAAATCCTGTTTATTAAGTTTTATTTCATCTTAGCATTGACACGTTTAAAACCAGCTCAGCTCTTTTTATTGTTTCATTTCACTTCCTGAATACGACTCATAAACAGAACCTGCTCTTTGCTCTCCTCAGATCGAGGAGCTGGCCAGCTGCCTCACCTTCGACTCCCGTCAGTCCTCCATGGAGTCTCTGGCCAGCCTGGACACGCGCTCCAGCCTCTCCAGCCGCTCCAGCCGCTCGGCTAGCAGCAGCCCCGTCCCTCCACGAGCCTCCCCGCTACATAACCGCTTCAGGGTGTCCGCCAAGAAGGCCCTGCTGCTGTGGGTCAGAGAGCAGTGCCACAAGTAAGCAGCGACACCCTGCTCTGTGTGTGGTGATGTTGTTGTACATTCGTAAAAAGGATCTCAACAATCAGCCAATAGAATTCAAGGGATCAGGGGTCAAAGGTCACTGTGTGGAAACCGGTTGTTGCTCATAACTTCTATGTACATGACATCTCAGTCAGACTGTGATAGTGTTCATGTCCACTCAGAGGGTAAAACAACACTTCCTCCTGCTGCCCACCAGCTTATAAAGTGAGTTACCTTCATGTTTTGATTGTTGTTGTGCTGTATGATGCACAGACTGACGGGGAGACGAGCCTGAGCTTCATTTCTACAGAATCTGGTCTGAGAAATAAAATCCAGAGAGGAGGATTTCTGACATGAAACATCCAGACACATGACAGAACCTTCGAGTAGGAAGAAAACATAGAAATATACAACGTTCTGTCATTTTAAAGAGGCAACGCGCTGCTATGATACAATGAGTAGCAGCTTTAGTTAGCTAGCTAAAGAGCTGCAGCAGCAGGTGCTGTATGCGGATCAAAGTCATGTCTGATTGTTCATGGGTTGAAACCAAAGGAGCAGTGACCTGCTCTACAGAGTGATCCTCCATATCAGTGTGTTGTTTCATCCTCCAGGACACGGCGTGTGTCATGTGACTGAAAACCATTTTCTCTTTCAGTGGATTTTCTTGTCACATGACCGGGCCTCAAACGCTCTTATTGAACGTTGTTGTATTTGTTTCCTTCAGAGCGGGATGCTCCATAAATGTAAAGGACTTCAAGGCCAGCTGGAGGAGTGGTGTGGTCTTCCTCGCCGTCCTGTACGCGCTGCGGCCCGACCTGGTGGATCTGTCCAAAGCCAGGACCAGAAGCAACAAGCAGAACCTGGAGGAGGCCTTCCGCCTGGCAGAGAGAGAGCTGAGGATCCCCCGACTGCTGGAGCCTGACGGTGCGACACACACACACTGACCACGAGTTTCACGTTTTAAACACTGCTCGTCTCCTCAGGCTACAATCTGAGCCCAGATGTGATTTGTTTCTTTGCATACTTGTAATTGGTGTGGTGCTGTTGGAGTGAGTGGGCAGAGTGAGACGAACCCGGCAGCCTCAGGCCTGGGGGTGATGATCCTCCGGTCTGCTGACTCCCTGCCTGCTTGTTTGCTCCGCTCTCGTATAAAACCCTCAGTTGTTCGGTCGGCTCTGAGTTTATTAGCAGCTCTTTGATGAGAGATTCCAGTCTGTGTAAAGTTCACCTGCTGCAGAAGCTGTTGGTCTGAACAGTGTGTGTGAGGCAGGCTGATCATGGAAGACTCTGATGTTGATGCAGATGTGGACGTCCGAGACCCCGACGAGAAGTCCATCATGACCTACGTGGCTCAGTTCCTGCAGTACTCCAGAGACCTGCCGGTGTCAGAGGAGGACATGCAGGTGTGTGTTTGTGTTTATGACAACCAGCTCAGGTAGGACTGACTAACCTGCTCTGTTTAAACATGGTTTTATTTGGATAACAGGATCATGAAGCAGAATTTAAATATAACTCTAAGGAGGCTGTGTGTGTGTGTTTAGTGGAACAATTACTGTACTGTTCCTTCAGCACATCTGCTGAGCTCTGAAAACACATGCTGGAACTGTTTCTTATTGCAACATTAAAGCCATAAACACACTTTTACTTAAAAAAAATACAATTTTCAGACAGATTTATGATTATTGCAGACATTAAAGTTGAAATGAATATAAATGTTCAACTTTTTTAGAGAAAGACAAATTTTAAGAAGAAAAAAAGTACTTATTATGATTCTAAATTATCATTTTATTTTATAAATGGTTTTATAAAACAGTATTAACACAGATTCAGACACATCTGTGAGTAAGTGTCCACACCAGGTTTGTTTCAAGTTTCATATTTTCTATACTCTCATCTCTTTGGCTCATTTCTTGTTTTTCTTTCTTTCCTTGTTTCCTCTTTTCTCCTCATTTCCTGCCCAGACTCAACACCTGACTCCTCCTCAAAGCCTTTCACCCGTCCACCTGCCTGTTCACTACACTCCTGCTATTTCTGCTTCACCTCTTCGACAGGTAGACCCAAACATCGGGCTGCCTGTTTCATTTCTCCACCTTTCACTCCGTCTCTCTTTAATTGGTGACGTTTATGTCTCGTGAGGACACGGCAGGTTTGTTTATGTTCATGCAGCTACATCATGACCCATCATGTAGTGTGGAACTAGTTTACCCTGTTCTCTGGGAAGGAGTCCAAAACCACAGCGAGGGCGGGTTTCTCTGCTGCTGCTCACAGGGCGACACGGGGGATCAAACACCTGTCGGCTCCGGTTTCTGACAGCATGTTCATGTGACACACTCTGTCATGTTACTTTATCCCGAACACGTCAGACTCATTCTGCAGGTCCGGAGATCGGCTGAAAGAAAACTGCATGCACATTATAATTTAACCATTATTATTACATTTAACGTCTTATCATCCCATTCAATGACACAGTTATCAGGGAGTTATTGTGCCAATTGTTGCCTGGTTGTTATCATTCCATTAAATGGATATTATCAGTTATGTACGGAAATGAATGATGTGCTTACTGATTGGTCGGTCGTAACATCATGCAGTCTGTTATTTTTAAAGAGCAGACTGTTGCTATGTATAACACCCCGTTGCTATGGACGTGATTCTGATCCTTTTTTTTTAAATCCAGGTGACACCTGACCGTAAAGCACAGGAAGTGACGTGCTGGCTGGTCCAGGCCTATGACGAGCTGCTGGAGGGATGGGACTCCACAGAGGGAGAGAGCTACTCAGAGAGATTCCACGTATGGTTTGAATCACACATCTTTTTTCTTTTTTTTTATGTTTGAATCTACCTTACAGGTGGGCGGCCATTTTGTTTCCCACAGGTGTTCCAGACATTTCTGGTGTCCTTCAATGAGCAGCGACGGCCCATCATGCCTCTGCTGACAGCCATGAGACGAACGGCGAAGCTGAGCGAGGAGCAGCGGGCTCTCAGAGAGGCGTGGGACACCCTGACCGAAAAGGTTCCACGTTGCTCACCTGTTCTATCCAAACCCTCAGAAAACTGAAAGCTTCTTCATTTCACTGAATGTCTCTGTTTAATTCAGCTGCGTGAGTACAGGATCGAGTTAGACATGAGTCTTCCAGCGCCCCTGGACTCGGTCGCTCGCTGGCTGTTGAGAACCGAAGGAGCTCTAACTGAGGAAGACGGCGACCCTCAGGACCACGGCCACGCTGCCGATGATGCCAGAGAGAAACAAGAGCTGCTCAAAGTAAACATACTTACCATATGAGAGTAAATGAAAGAGTCTGGTTAGTTTACACAGTAAATGTGCTGTTTGTCTGGAGGTCTGTCTGGAGGAAATGCCACAGCACCTGAAGACCTTCCAGTCCTACCCGAACCTGGACGAGTACGGAAACATGGTGGTTCCTACAGACAAGATGGATGAGCTGAAGAGGAGGTGAGTTTGTCCTGCTGGATGTCAGGACCCCAGGAAGCTGTTTATCTTTAACCCTCTGTGGGGTTTCATCCTCACCAGATTCACCAGTGTGAGAGTGACGGCAAAGTACCACGGCATCAAGCTGGAGTACCAGGAGCACCGCCACACAGTTCTGGATCTGTTGGGGCAGATCAGGGCGAAGCTCCGTGTCTGGAAGAGGCCGTACATCTCGCCAGAGGCTGTCAGGGTGTTGCTGCATGAATGGCATGTGAGTAATCCGTGTTTCGATTGAAGACATTTTCAAAACAGATCTTTTAATACCTGGGAGCGGTTAGAGTGAGTGAATGTGCTGCTGATGCTCACATCATCAATAACACACACTCACTGTAACATGCTAAAGCTACAATATAAATTCACTGTCTTTTAAATACAGGAAGTGGTGAACACACAGGAGCTGCCATCTTTACTGGAAGCAGCTCTTCGAAAGCTGAAGCAGATTTCTGAGAAATATTCCAGTAAATCTGCGCTCTGTAAGCCCCCGAAACCGTCTGACAGAATCATCACATCACTTATTCATGTCTAACTTTCTGGTCTTTGCTTCTAACTTCCTGGTCTTTGCTTCCCAGCCGCAGATTACAATCAGGTCAGCCAGCAGGTGAGGCAGCTGGAGGAGGATGCTGCTGTTGTTGTGGACGAGGTGACCAGAGCAAAGGGCACTATGGGCCGGGTTCTGGCTGCCTGGGACTCGTACAGCGACTGCCTCAGCTCCCTGCAGGCTTGGCTGGAGCAGGGTTCTGCATCCCACAGCCACAGAGCAGAGGTACAGCTGACACTTACTGGATATATTTTCACTCCTCTGCTCTGTTGGTTAAGCTTTCTGTCATTCATGTTTTCATTCAGGTCACGTCTGAGTCCTTGGCTGAATGGGGGTCCAGGCAGGCCCATCTGAACGAGGTGGGTAACTTCCTGATCGAGACGGCTGACCCTCACACCAGCAGGAGTCTGTTAGAGGAGTTGCGAAAAGTCAACATGCACTGGGCCGAGTTCGTCAAGAGAAACACGTTTGTAAGTTAAATGACCGGGTCTTTGTTGTCCCCGTATCTCAGCCCGGTTCTTTCTGTGCCTGTTATGTGACAGGATGTCTCAGACCTTTGGAATTTAGACTTTAGGAGCGGCCTGAAAGAGGCACTCCACCTTTACCTTTTGTTTGCATGTTATTCTGCTTTGATGCCTTTTGTTGTTGCATATTAAACAAAGACTTGTCCCCCCCAGGAGAGCAGCAGATCTGAGCCTGGTGCAGAGGTACAAGCGAGCTTCCAGGAAATCCAGGCTCTGATCAGAGAGGCCACTCTTATTCTCAAAGAGCCTCTGGAGGCCATGGCAGGACCTTTACGCACCTACAGGAAACGACTGCAGGTAAGACTGATGGAGCTGCTCTTTCTGTGGATTTGGTTGTCCTGATTTGACAGTTGTGTGTCTGCTCTTCAGTTCACTATAAGGAAGATAAAGGAAGTGGATCTGGAGGCTTTGGTCCCATCCCCCGAATGTCCAGCAGAACACTTACAGAAACTAAAGCTTGCAATACCTGAAGTATGAATTCTTTTTCTTCTTTCGGTCGCTGCTGTCTGTGAACACTTCTTGGATGTTTATCAGAGTCTTTCATGGTCTCCAGGTGATGCAGACTTTGTTGGAAGCGGAGCAGGTCTGTGCAGAGCTGCAGCACAGCGTATCTGGGCTGGACAGTCGGCTGGCTGAACTTCTACACTGGGAGACTGAAGCCAGGGAGATGTACCAGCTGCTGAGAGCCACAGACCGACAACAAAAACAGAAGGAACAGGACCCAAGAGCCAGGGTAAGATCAGCGGTCACTGAGGTAGACCTGGGTCTAAATGCTTTCAGAAAGTTTGATCATTTAACTCCATTTGTCTCTACAGGGCCTCATTTCCCGTGGTCTACAACTGGAGGGTCAGGTGGTCACAGAGGAGCAGGACCTGCAGGTGATGGTCATGACAAGTCAGAAGAATTCTCCCTTACAGTACCTCCATGCCTCCACCATGCAGGACCAAGTGCGAGCTGCTGTTGCTCAGTCCCAGGTAAGTTGCCTATCTATAGATTTTTGTTGGTCTTGGATCCGATGTGAAGGATTTCTAATAACTCATTCATCTGGTTCTTTAACCTCCAGGAAGTTGTAGGGATGCTGAGCAGCCTGGGTGCCAGAAGAGACCGAAGCAGAAGTCCTCCAGAAACAAGTCCCCCTGCAAAGGTCTTTATCCAGGCCGAGGAAAAACCTCTGAGACAGCCTGAGGACAAACCAGACTCACATCACTGCCAGGAAACCTTTGTGCCACAGATTGTGGTCCAGGAATACAGAGACGAAGAGATGATCTCTCCCCCAGTACCGTATACATACGCAGAAGCTGTGATGCAGACCAGAACAAATTCACCACCACACGGTCAGATTCAGGTGTGTCCAGAGATTGCGGCACGAAAACCAGAGCAGATCACCGAGCTACAACAAGAAAAACCAGGTAGTCAGCTGGAGCAACCACTTAAAGACAAGCAGGATGGGACACCAACCCCAGCACAACCCCACAAGCTCAACCAGGACCAGCACCAGGTAGAGAAGCATCCAGTTCCACAGCAGGTGGTCTCTCAAACACAAGTTGAGATGCAAGTCAAGCAGACATCAGAGAAGCAGACTGTAAAGAAAACATCTCTGAGCACCCAGGAGCTTCAGAGCAGGAAGGCACAGGCCATAAAGAGCCGACCCTGGCTTCAGAAACCAGCCTCAGGGGATAAGAAGACACCAGCGCCACGATCAGAACAGGTTTTACCACAGGATCAGACCGTACAGAGGCAGTCACAGTCAAAGAGAGTGGAATCAGTCCAGGTGGTTCAACAACAACAAAAACAGCAAAATCTAAAGCAGCATCCACAACAGAAAGAGCAGAAGGAACAGGAACGCCAAAAACAGCAGGCTGGAAGACCACCACAACCAGACACCAAGACTAAATCCCAGACTGTAACCGTGGCACAAACAAAGGCCACAAGTCAGTCACAAGCAGCGGTTCAGTCCAAAGTCCAAGTACAGGTGCAGTCCAAAAGCATGTCCCACACTACAACAGAGAGCCAAGAACCACAAAAGACATCACAAACTCAGTCACAGACCCAAGTCCTCTCACAGGCCCACAAGCCAGGGAAAATCCAGCCATTGGTCCAGACCCAGGATCAGGCTGAGAAAAGTGTCCCATCTGGTCCCCAGCTGTCTGTGCAGCAACAGGGTTCAGTCCAAGTACAGACATGGGGTCAAGTCAGACCTTCTTCCCCAATGCAGGCTCCTGTGCCATCTCACATTCAGCTTCGTAGTCATCCACAGTCTTGGGCACCAGTCAGGCCACCTTCCCCAAAGCCACCAATCCCAACCCAGCCTTCAACCCATGATCAGCCAACAAACATGGCTCCAACCAATGTACATCTAATAACTGAACCTAAGACACATGATCAGGGCAGGTTGCAGTCTCAAACCCACTCTCAGTCCATGGCCCAAGCTCCAGTCCAAGCTCAGTCCATGGCCCAGGCTCTAACTGCTCAGCCAATGGCCAGGCAGAGTCAGTCCCAGCCACTGACTCACCATCAAACCCAAGCTCAAACAGCAATCCAGCTTCAGGGGCGTTCTGTGACAGACCTGATAAGTCCATATCCTCCACAGGCTCAGCCGCCAGTCCAGCAGCAAGGCCACATTTCTCAAAGCCAACTGCAGGCTTGGACTCAAGTCCAAACCTCATCCCCTATGCCTGTTCAGCATCCACAGGCTGCAGGGTACCCACAAGCTTACACCCAAGTTCAGCCTCCACAACAGTGGGCAGAAAGGCAAGAGTCTCAAAATCAAGCCATCACCTTGCAGCAACAACCTGTTCCACAACCGTACCCTCAGCAAATGGGTCAAGCTCCAAACCCCCAGAACTATCCACCAGTTCAAGTGCTACCACAGTGGGCTCAGCAGGGGTCTCATATCCCTCCCCATGTGTATTCTCAGATGGGTCCATCATATGCTCAGCCTCAGACCCAACCCTGGCCTCAATCACAGCCTCAGATGAGGCCCCAGAATCCCATGCAACAGCAACCCCAGATAAGGTCCCAGGGTCCCATGCAACAACAACCCCAGATGAGGCCCCACAGTCCCATGCAACAGCAACCCCAGATGAGGCCTCAGAGTCCCATGCAACAGCAACCCCGGATAAGGTGCCAGGGTCCCATGCAACAGCAACCCCAGATAAGGTCTCAGGGTCCCATGCAACAGCAACCCCTGATGCAAGCTTACAGTATAATTCAGACACAACAGCAACAGACCTGGGTTCAGGGCCCACCACAACTGCAGCCTCAGTCTCAGCAATATGTACAGGTTCAGCCTCAGATGCCCCTCCAGTCCCAACAACCACACCAAGCCCATCCCCAATCTCAGACACAGGTCCAGTCACACCTGCAAACAAAGACTCCACAGCCTCTATCAAACATTCAGTTTCAACAGTCATCCCAACCCAAACATGAGTCCCAGCTCACACCATTGGTTCAAATGGCACCACAAAGTGAGGGTGAAGTTCACCCTAAGGTTCAGCCACCAACCTCTTTGCCACAAACCCTCCCTGAATCTGGCTCACAGCCACCACTTCAGTCCCCAACTCAGCCAAAACTTCCATCACCGACCCAACCTGTGGCTCAGCCAGCACCTCAGCCCAAAGTTCAGTCACCAACACAACCCAAGGCCCAGATACTATCCCAACCCAAACCTCACGTACCACAACCAGCACAGCCCCTAACTCAGGCTCAGTCACCAGCAAAACCCAAGGCCCAATCACCACCACAGACCAGACCTCAACTTCTCCCTGAAGCAAAACCTCAACCACAGTCCCCTCAACAACCCCATACTGTTCTGGTCTCACAGGTCAGCGTGGTGCCTCAGACCCAGGCTGATTCACCAGACCTTTACTTCACGCCCCCTGCACTGGCCCAAGCCCCTCCTCAGGCCTACACCGAGGCTTATTCTAAGGCCCAGGCTCTGGCCAGGAACGGCTTTGAGGAGGCCAAACATTGCCTCCAGGCGCATATCCTGGAAGCCATCACCATCTTTACAGACAAACGTGTATCAGCCGAGCAGGCTTCAGTGAAAGAGGTACACCTTCAGCGTTTCAGTGGCTAACCTCATGTGGTGAGTTGAATCCTAACCGCCCCCATCTCCCTCCTCAGGAGACTCTGCGTGCCCTTGACCCAGAGCTGCTGGAGGAGTTCCTGAGAGCAGCAAAGGGCATGGAGGCCTTCTGTACCCCCTCACAGCTCAGAGACATGGAGTTCTTCACTCAGTCTGTGCGGACACAGTGGGAGGTGAGACACTAACCCACAGTCACATCCTAACCCTTTGGTTGAATGTGACGTTCTGTCATGTGACGTCTGTTTGGTTCGTTCTCCCAGGACGTGACAGCAGAACTCTCAGGCTTTAAGCAGCAGTTACAGTTTGAAGTAACAAGGAAAGACTTTAACGCAGCAGCCATGCAGTGTGAGATGCACTTAAGCTCCCGCCTAGAAAACCAAACCCAGGTAGATGAATCACCAGAGCCAGACTCTGGGCCGGTGAAGGACAAGGGGCGCTGCTCTGCTTATTAAACTTCTTCTTCTTCCTCACTTTATTCTTTGAATCCCTCCACAGAGACTCACTGGGACAGCATCACTCTGGCTGCTTTGTAGTTTTTGTTGTCTGCTGCCATCTTGGGGTCTGCTGGTGTGTTGCAGTTTGTCAGAATTCAACTCTCAATAAAGCTGTTAATGACTCCATGTCCATCCATCCAGGCCTGCTTCTCAGTGGACTTTGCAGAGGCCAGGCAGCACCTGGAGGCTTTGAAGGATCTGTGTGACACCCTGAGCCCAGAGGACGCTCACCGGCTGGCTCAGACTCAGCTGAGGGAGTGTGAAAAGAGGCTGGCTGCTATTCAGCATCAGTTCAGCGGAGACCAGGACACACAGATCCCTGACTCCAGGTCTCACAAATCATCCAGCCTGTATTATTTTACAGATTTAATGACTTGATATCTTTGTGTTTGAAGTAAACTGGAAACAAAGTGTTTGCTTTAACAAAACTCTGTTAAGAACAACACACTTATCGTTTTTCATCACATATGTGATACCATGTTTGTCTCAATCACATGACAGCTCTCTACTGACTAAAAATATGACAAATTATAAGAAAGGAACACATCAAAATGTGGTTGTGTCTATGTTTTAGGATGACTTTCTCCTTCAGTGAGGATCTGATCGTACAAAAGGAACCAACAAAACCAAGTGACAAAGCTCAGGCGTCAGCTGAGGTAAGGCTAAGATTAAAATCCATTTACAGCCTCTATAAAACCCTTCGACCAAAACAAGCGTGCAGCATTAATATCCAGACACGTATTGTTTTGCAGGTTCCCGTGGTGACGGTGAAGACGGTTGCCGTGGAGAGGAGGGAGGTTGAAAAGCAGCCGTCTGTAGAGGAAGAAGCAACCAAACGAGATGCTTTTGAGAGGTAGAATGAGTAAAGGGAGCTTTTACTAAAACACACTGTGGGTCAATATGTTTAATGTTAGTGCTTTTAAATGAACAGATATGAGACTTATAAGAGGACTCTGCAAGTCCAGCTGGCTAAGAATGAGCAGAGCATCAAGGACGTTCCCTCTGACTCTGTGTCTCTGAAAGGCCTGCACACACGACTCCAGGAAATCCAGGTACACCTCCAGTCAGATATTAAAGGACCTTCCACGGTCCCAGCATCCAGACATTAATCCTGAGCTGGACTCTTTCAGTTCCTGAGGCAGGAGACGGAGTCTCTGTGGTCCGAGTATGCTAACCAGTGCTCCCAGCTGAGCGGGACCTCCTCTCTGGAACAGGAGAAGGCCGAGCTGCAGGAGCAGTGGCGCAGCCAGCAGTCCAGCCTTCAGAGGAGGGGCAGCTCACTGGGCGCCGCCCTCAGACAGATCGACTCCACTGAGAACCACATGGTGGACTTCACCGACCGACTGGACCGCTACCTGAGGCAGCCCAAACACATCACAGCCTTCACACTGGCCAACACCAACATTCTGAAAGACATCAAGGTCTGCAGGCAGCCATGTTTGTTTTGTGTTTGAGTCATGACTTGTTTTCTGTAAAATGTATTTTTAATCTTAAAGAACTGAGAATTCTGACTTCACAAGCTAAAATTAAACCAATCAATTTTCACTTTGTTTCGATAAAGGACTTGGATGACAACATCCAGAGCGAGCTGGAGCAGCTGTCCCGATTGGACCCTGAATCCAGCGACCTGGACTCCAGAGAGCGCTACCCTCTGACCCGTGAGGTTGAGGCTCACAGATCCAGCCTGGATCAGCTCCGACAGCAGGTCCGCAAGAGCGAAGCAGCTGCCCGTGCCCTGGACCGCTTCCTCATGTCCCTGCGTACCGTGGATGAAGACATCTCAGGGGTCCAAGGCGCCCCCTGCAGTGACTCTGTGGTGCTGCAGGACTGCCGCTCTAAGCTGGCTCTGATCAAGCAGAGCATCGACAGCCTGAAAGAAAAGGCGCCTCAGCTGGATCTGCTGCTGCAGGGAGCCAGGCTGACAGTCACCCAGGACGGCGTCCCCGCCTCCTGCCTGGACATGGTGTCTGCGCTGCTCAGGCGGCTGGAGGAGGCAGACGGAGGGCTAGCCAGCCAGCAGAAGAGCCTCCAGAAGGAGACGCAGGGTAAATCCCTGGGGCTAAGGAAGAGGGCGATGCTGGGGGAGCTGAGGAAGCTGCAGGACACGATTGAGTCCCAAGGCCTGAAGGAGCCCACCATGCCTGCAGTGCAGCACAGGTGTGTGTTTTTCCTTCAGTGTTTTATGCTGCATCTGCTGCAGGAAATAATGCTGAAAAGTCTTTTATGTTTCAGACTTCGTGCCCTGTCAGATCTGGAAGGCCAGCTGCAGGTTCAGCAAGCCGAGATCCAGAGCCTCCGAGAGCTGCAGGAGAAACAGGGAGGAGGAGAAAACCTGCTGGAGGAGCTTGAGGCCGAGTGGAGGAAGACTCAGAGGAGCTTCTCCGATCGGTAGGATGGTCAAATGAACAGCAGACAGACAGATGTAGTCAGACAGGCCTGACGTAGTCTCCCTGCAGGAAGAAGCAGTGCAGCTCTCTGTTGGAGCTCCTGAAGAAGTTCCAGACCTGCCGCAGCCACCTGAGCAACACCATCCAGAGAGCCGAGCAGACCATCAGCGATCAGGCCTCCTACATGGGCAAAGACAACCTGCAGAGGAGCATCACAAAGGTGACTGTAAACAAACTGGTTCAGCAGATGGCAGACTGACTCCAGCAAACTAACTCTGTGTTAACACGTGTGTGTGTGTGTGTGTCTGTTCAGGTGCGGGACATTAAGGAGGAGTTGGGCGGCCTCGGGGAGCACATGGAGGAGATGAAGGCCGTTTGCAGGCAGCTGCAGTCCGAACTCAAGAAGATCACCGACTGCAGCGAGACGTCATTTGACGCAGAGGCCGACACGCTGATGGACGGCTGGCTGGATGTATGAATCTGAGCACTGAGACACACAAACACAGAAAAACTGATCAGCATGTAGACGCAGGAAGGACAGGGACAAAGGACCGAAGTGTTTCTGTGAATTCTGAATCAAAAACCACTTTGTTATTTTGACTCGTTTATTTTTTTGTTTCTGGTTCCCTCCTCAGGTGACGGAGAAGACGGATGCCTACATGGACAACCTTCAGGTGGGTCTGGAGCTGTGGGAGAAGCAGCTGATGCTGGGTGGAGAGGTGGACAGCTGGGCCGGGTCCAAACTGGCCCTGTTTGCAGAGAGCCATCCCTTCAACAATGAACAGCAAGTTCTGGCCATGAGGGTAAGACTCTCCACCACACCACACCTCGTTTTAGTGTCTGTCGTCTGTAACCATTTGTTCATTTTACAGGATGAGATCCACGCCAACGAGGAGAACATCGAACATTTTCACAAGAAGTCTGCTGAAATCCAGGAGATGCTGCAGAGTCAGGAGTCCCCGCTGGAGCTGCAAGTGATGGAGACCCAGCTGAGGAAGAGGATGGAGCAGGTGAAGGAGCTGTTCACCGACTGCACTGATGTCTTCGAGGAGCTGATCGCTGTGAAGAAACATCTCGCCGAGAAGATAGAGGAGTGTCAGACGGCGGTGGAGAACATCCAGTGTCGCCTCAGTAAGGTGGATGCTTCAGGGCCAAAGGTGGAGGCACAGATACAGGTACGAGCTCTGAGCAGGCTCCTTATGTAACTAACCTGAGCTCAGTATGAGCTACTGACAACTCTTGCCACTGACATTAAGCATAGAAGCTAATCTAACTTCTAGCTTAGAAGCATTTATCTTCAGTGTAATATTAGCAGTTGGCTAACTGTGTTTTCGTCTCCCTGTTCAGGATCTGTGTGACGACCTGGAGTCTCAGGAGGAGCAGGCCGAGGCCGTGCTGAAGGAGGTGGGTCTGGTTTCCAGTGTGGCCAGTCCTCAGGTTCTGGAGGCGCTGTCTGTGGACTGCAGCAAGCTGAGGGACGCCATCTCCCGCGCCAAAGACATGGTCCACCTGAAGAGAGAGGAGCGAGACAAGGGCCTGCTGAAGGTCATCAGAGGTCAGTGTGATGGACTGTGGGAGACATTCGCATTAGAGCGGAGGGTCTTATTGTTAATTTTCTTCCAGCTGAGCGGCAGTCCTTTGAGGACTGGTTCCAGGACCTGCAGCTGTGCGTCAACGAGTGCTTTGAGAACCCAGAGAGCAGAACACATGTGGAAACATCTGTGCAGAGACTGACAGTGAGTCCACACACTCACAGGCTGGTGTTTATGTGATGGACAGATCTGCAGGTTTTGCCTCGTGTCCATCAGGGTTTCCTGAAGTCCAAAGATGCAGAGAGACGTCTGGAGCAGCTGAAGGAGCAGCTGGACAGAGGAAGCCAGCAGGTTCCTCCCCAGCAGCTGTCAGACCTCCACGACTGGCTGAAGGAGCAGCAGGAGGAGGTGGCCACGTTCAGAGCCCACTGCCACAACCGGCTCAAACAGATGGAGGATCTGCTCCGAGACCTGGACAGGTAGTCTCTGATTCCCTCAGCGCCAAAGTCACCTCTGATTCACACAGGTGTAACACGCGACTTTTTGTTACGTAGTCTGCAGAAGCAGCACGACAGTTTCCGCGAGTGGCTCCAGAACAAAGAGAAACAGTCTGCGGTGACAGAGAAGGTCCAGCTGCTTCTCAAAGACCTTCAGGACGAGAGGTGAGACAGACACACCTGGAAATACTGCAGCTCACATGCAAACACACTGATGACTGTCCTGTTCTCTGACAGCGACAGAGTGGAGACCCTCAGCCAGATGTTGGCATCAGTGCGCAGGCAGGGCGTCCGAGCTGAAAGCCTCCTGAAGGACGGAGACAACCTGATTCAGCGCTACAGAAACCTGGAGGCCCGACTGCAGAAACAGGCCGAGGTCCAGAGGGTGTTGGAAGGAGAGTACGATGAGTTTAACACCCAAGCTGAGAGCACCAGGACCTGGATCAGTGACCTGCTGCAACCCCTGACCTCTGCTGACAGAGACACCAAGATGGAGGACGTCAGAAACAAAGCACAGGTTAGTGTCTTTCCTCCTGTCACATGATCAGTCGGCGTGTGTTTGTCCTGACTGACAGTCCAAGCGATTTGTTGTGATCAGGCCATCCTGGAGTCTAAAGCAGAGGGAGACTCTAAAGTGGACAGTCTGAGGAGACACAGCGAGCGTCTGTGTGAGCAGAACGAGCTGGACGATGGACAGAGGCAAAAAGTCCAGCTGTCAGTCAGAGACACTGAGACACGGTGGAGGACGGCGCTGCAGGCAGCGGAGGAGGCGCTCAGCAAGGCAGAGACGCGAGCTCTGTTAGACAGAGACGTCGAGGCCTTCCACGCCTACGCTGACAGCGTCCAGTCCTGGATCAGAGACACCGACCTGAAGTCTGTCAGTGTCCACATGATGCAGGCTGAAGAAAAGCTGCAGGATCTGAGACGACGGTGTCAGAGTCTGTGTCACGGCCGCGGCCTGGACGAGAACTCAAAGCCAGAGCTTGAGGATGCAGTCAGACGAACAGAGGAGCAGTGGAGGACGGTCGTCCAGGCGGCTGAGGAGGCGGAGACAGAAGCAGCCGCTGACAGAGACTTTGAAGCTTTAAAAACAGAGTGCGAGGCCCTGCAGCGGTGGATCAGGGAGCAGAGGCAGAAGCTGCTGGCGCTCGGAGGTCACATGGAGTTTGACGTAAGAATGCAGACGGCACAGGTGAGTGTGTGTTTGTCTTTTGATACAGAAAATGAGGACAATCTTTGACCACCTCTTCTCTGTCTTCACTTTTAGGCTGTCATGGCTTCCAAACCTGAAGGAGAGTCCAGGCTGCTGGACCTGAAGAGACGAGGTGACGGTGTGTGTGAGCGCTGGAAGCCAGACATCCAGCAGCTGCTGACCAGCGCAGAGCAGCAGTGGACGGCGGTCCTGCAGACCGGCAGACAGGCCGAACTCCGGAGTCTGTCTGAGGACTTTGATACTCAGAGTAAAAGCACAGAGACCTGGATCAGAGACAGACAGCAGAGGCTGCAAGCGGTGAGCAGCCACACAGCACCGGAGGAGAGACGCCACGCAGCACAGGTGTGTGTGTGTGTGTGTGAACACAGCAGTTTGCTTTCAGAGCCATCGCTGTTTCATCTTTTTTTTCTTTTTGAAGACCATCCTGACCTCCAGACCTGAAGGGGACTGTAAGGTGAACAACCTGCGCAGGCGAGGCCAAAGTCTGTGCGACCGTCAGGACGCTGATGAGGCCAGGAGAGTCCAGGTCCAGCAGACAGTCAGAGACACGGAGGAACAGTGGAGGACGGTCCTGCAGGCCGCCATGAAGCTGGAAGCTGCTGCAGCAGCAGAGATAGCCGAGGAGGTCGAGAGGAGGAGGACGGAGGTGAGAGGAATATGACTGGGAACTTTTATTGTCAGAGACGTTTTCCTGTATTTAAGTGTCATCTTTTTAACCCTGCAGGTTTTCATAATGTGTCTTTGTCTTTTTAGCTGAGAGATTTCACCTCCCATCAGCAGGACACGGATCGCTGGCTCAAAGACCTCCAACAACAGCTGGAGTCTCTGAGCAGCCGAACCAGACCTGAGGACAGAGTTCAGGCTGCACAGGTGAGCACAGGGTGTTGATTTGTGTTAATAATGCACTTCCTGTGTGCTACTGGGTGGATCATGGGTGACTTCCCTTCTCTCCTCTTCAGGCTATTTTGAGCTCCAAGCTTGAAAGGGACTCGAAGATCCAGAAGCTCAGGAGTCAAGGACAGAGTCTGTGTTCTCAGGACCTCGAGGACCACAAAAAACAAGAGGTTCAGGAGAGAGTCAGAGACGCTGAGGAGCAGTGGACTAAAGTCCTGGGTGAAGCTAAAGAAGCCCTGAGTCAGGCGGAGAGGCAGTGCACTCTGGACGGGCTGCTGACAGGCTTTGAAGCCCTGAGAGGAAACAGCAGAGCCTGGCTGGAGGAGAAGCAGGAGGCCCTCAGCCGCCTGGACAGTCACACAGATCCAGAACTCACCATAAACACGGCACAGACCATCCTGAGCTACAAACCTGAGGGAGACTCCAAGCTGGCAGAGCTGAGAAGACAAAGCCAGAGTCTGTGTGAGCAGGACGACCTGGAGGAGGACGCCAGACGAGCAGCTCAGCAGGCCGTGACAGACTCAGAGGATCAGTGGAGGACGATCCTGCAGACAGCTGAGGACACTCTGAAGAACGCAGAGGTGCAGTACTCGCTCTCCAGGGAGCTGCAGGCCTTCCGAACCCACGCAGGCAGCACCCAGAGCTGGATGGACGGTCTGCAGAGACAGGCTGACGGCATGGAGAGCGGCACCCAGGGCAGCAGGGCTCAGTTAGAGGACAGGCTGAACACGGCTCAGGTAGAGCAGAGGAACACGAACACATCCTAACCTGCACATTTATGGTCCTAAAAGGTGAAATCTGTGTGTTTAGTCCATCCTGAGCTGCAGGTCAAACGGTGAGACTCAGATGTCGGAGCTGCAGAGACGAGCTCAGAGTCTCTGCGAGCAGCAGGACCTGGACGAGGACAGGAAGCAGGAGGTTCAGCAGGCAGTCGGACATGTGGGGCAGCAGTGGAGGACGGTCCTGCAGGCGGCGGAGGAGACACAGAGGTACAGACAGCTGCTAGCAGTGGAGACATGAAGGACTTGGACAGCAGCTGATTGTGTTTTCTGTCCCCCGTCAGGTGTCTGCAGGTGGTCGTGGATCGCCTCACGTCCTGTCAGGTCAAACGGCGTCAGGCTGAGGCTCGCCTGGCCGAGGTCCAGAGGCAGACGTCCAGCCTGCCGCGTGTCTTCCCCTGGCCCGGCCTGGGAGAGCGCAGGCAGGCCGTGGAACAGGCCCGGACCCTGCTGGACCAGAGCACAGCGTTAGCTCCGGTCCTCTCAGAGGTCCACTCAGAGGTACAGAGCTTCACACACACACGTTAACTTTGTGTGTGCACATGTGATTCAGTCATGTGATGCTGTTCTTCAGGCTGCAGAGCTGTTTGAACTCACTCAGGACCAAACCTGGGCTGATGCTTCCTGGACGGGCCAGCAGGAGTCCATCCCCGCTCTGCTGAGGGAGCTGACGGTGAGTTCAGGGCTCAGCGTGATGTACGCTGTGACGGACAGCAGAGTGACGCTGTCTGCTTTTCAGGACGCGGTGGCGGACCTGGAGCACGGCATTCTGACGGAGCGGCAGTGCATGCAGCTGGTGGAGCAGCACGAGGCGGCTCAGGACTGGCTGAGGGAGCAGGTGAAGGGGCTGGGACCTCCTCCATCAGACCGAGCAGGTCTGCACGGCGCCGCCAACACCCTGAAGGTCAGAAAACACACATGATCATCAATCCACTGCACTCCACAGGTCAGTGAGGGTTCAGCCTGATCATCTGACTCTCCTCCTCTTCCTCCTTCTCCTCTTCCTCCAGGCTCTGCTTCAGACTGTGGACAGGGAGCAGAGGGAGATGAAGGAGCTGGACTCAGCCAGAGACAGTTTGCTGAGTCTGTGCTCCCCCGGCGGTCAGGACGCCCTGAACCTGGAGGTCAGCCACCTCCATGACCTCTGTGCCAGCTCGGAGCAGGAGGTGAGGGAGCGGCTGGCGGCCTGCGAGAGGCAGCTGGCAGAGCTGGACTCTCAGGTGGCGAAGAGGGCTCAGAGTCTGAAGGAGCGAGCTGCAGCGCTGCAGTGGGAGCTGCGGTCTCTGGACCAGGCGCTCAGCTACAGCGAACCTCAGAACAACATCGCTCAGCTTCAGCAGCACTGGATCAGCCTCCAGGTGGTTCACCACAAAAAATCTGTTCTTGTACATATGTCTGAATATTTACATAAGGTTTCTGCTCGTTCTTGTCAGAACTGTGAAAAGTCGCTGGAAGAGTTGGGAGTGAAAGTTAACGAGCTGCACCAGGAAGTCAAATCGTCCACCGACGAGCTGCCGCCGGAGATCATCAGCGTGGTCGAATCTTTACGGCAGCAACAATCCAGGTTTGTTTTAGTCAGGACTCCTATGTGAGAAAACACACATTATTTAAGAGAAGAAGTCTTTATTTTCTGAGATTAAACTTTTACCATTTATTTAACATTTATACTGCATATAAAAGATACAATTTATATTTTAAAGTTGTAAATTTAAAAAAAATGCTTAAAATAAAAGCTATAGTTTCTCCTCATGTTTTTTTCTGGGTGTAATCTTGAAGATCATCTGTCGTCAGGCACACACAGACCTCACTGTAACAGCTGTTTGATGGACGCTCAGCTGGCGTTTGTCTGTTTCAATTTACTTTTCAATCACTGAGCAGGTCATTCTGCTCCTGATCAGCAGCTACATGGAAACATCAATGAGATGTCACACAGATCACGTGTTCACCACAGGAAGCGCATGTTTAACTCTTTATGTCTCACTGGTTATTTTTCTGTCTTTAATGTGATTTTGTGTCCACAGTCTGAAGTCCAGGCTGACGGATCATCAGGGTTCCTGCTCCGCACACACAGCCAGCTGTCTGACGGACTGTCTTCAGGCTCTGCAGCAGTGGCTCCGCAGCACACCGTCAGAGTCCGGCTCTGCTCTGCAGGTCTGTTAACATGAAGCCAACTCACTTTGAGACGTTTTTCTGATCACACACTTAACTGCCTTTCCTCCTGGTGTGTGTTAGGAGACATTGGAGGAAGGTGAAAAGCTGCAGGTCGGCCTGCAGGAGGCGCTCTCACTCCACCACTTCCTAACAGCCTGTCTGAGCAGTGAGCTGTTTGAGAAACTGGAGAAAGAGTGTTCAGAGAGCCTGAGAGCAGCCGAGGCACACAGAGCCTCTCTGAGCTTAAAGGTGCATTTCACCCTCATCACTTCATTTCAGATATTATAAACCCAGTTCAGTGTTTTAATCAATATGTTTCTCCTTTTAAAGGACCAGAAGAGTCAACAAAGACTGTCTGACAGCACTCAGGCCTGTGTGGTGGCTCCACCACGAAAAAACAAGCGCTCACCTGAGAAAAAGTCTCATGTTAAACAGCAGGGGAGCGTCTCACTGTCAGAAAGGTCCTCATCTGTGGAAGAGGACTCGTCTGTTTCAGAACCAGCTGTGGAGGAAACCAAACCAATGGAGCCCTGTGCAGCTGTGAGTGAGGGAGCTGCAGCTACACCTGTACCATCCAGGAGGAAGTCCAAGAAAGTGTCCCCGTCAAGTCTGACTGAAGTGGGAGAAACCAAACAAACAGTAACAGATGAGAACGTCACAGCCAAGGCTGCAGGTGAACTCACGCCCAAACCCGCCGAGATTCAACCTCCTGCTGAGGTTTTACCGCCCGTAAGGAAGTCAAAGAGTCCAAAACTTCCTCGTGCAGACCAGCAGGAAGCACCAAAGACAGAGGAGCCTGAAAGTCAAAGAACTATTACAGAAGAAACAAAACTCATACCAACCAGAAGGAGGTCAAAGGGTGGCGAAACCCGAAGGAGAAGCACCGATATGGAACCAGACGAGAAGAAGAAAGAAGCTGCTGTGACACACCAGCTGGGAGAAGAACCAGCTGGTCTCCTCACAGAACAGACAGCTGAGGAGATCAAGAGTGCAGAGGTGGAGCAAAACAAGGAGGAAAAGGGTAAAGTTTCCCCAACCAAAAGAAAGCCAAAGGGTCTGAAACCTTCCCCAGAAGTCTCTGCCAAAGCTGGCAGCCACAAGTCTGCAGAGGAACCAACCAGAAGAAAGTCTAAAACCAGTGAGACGTCTATAGAGCTGCCAAAAGATTTGGTGTCTAAAGAGGCAAGAAAAGACCAGAAAAATGGAGTTACTCCTCCTGTTGGTGCACTCACCCCACCCACCAGGAAGTTAAAGAGTTCAAAAGCTTCTCCAGAACTTTCTCACAAAGAGGAGGAAACAGCAAAGGATTCACCTGAAGCTGCCGTCACAGGACGCAGGAGGAAGTCTGAAGAAGGTCCTGAGGGTCAGAAGTCACCTTCCACTCCGGAGGTGGAGAAAGGGAAGCTCTCACCTCCCAAGAGGAAACAGAAAGCCTCTGCAGAGCATCCTGCCGAAAACTCCGCAGACTCCACACCAACCAGGAGGACGTCAAAGGAGACAGAAACTCAACGTGGGGCTTCAGGTGCTGAGGTGAAACCAAGAAAGCCAAAGGTTTCCCCCGAACTTTCCAACAAGAACCAGACTCAGGTCATACCACCAAGGAGGAAGTCAAAGAGTCCTGAGCTGTCAGAGACCGTGGACGTGCCAAAGATGGCACCTGAACAAACTGAGGAAGACTCTGAGGGTGTAGTGATCGCCATCTCATCAGGAGCCATGCCTGTCCTAGAAACCGCCTCACAACAGATACAAGACCTGTGGTCCCAGAGTCAAGAGGGCCTCAGACCTGAGACGTCTGACGCTCAGCTTCAGGAAAAGAAAGTGGCCACAGTCATTCTGGACACATCTGACATTTTTGTACATATACCTGATGCCCAATGGCATAAACTGGAAGCTTCAGCTCCTCAACTTGAACCATCACAGACCGTCATTCCAGAGCCTGAAGCAGGGTCCTCTGAGCCTCCTCCCTCTGACACCACAGACACACTGTATGGATTAGATTACATTGACAATTTATGGAAAAACACATCAGAGACTGAGAAGAGGTACCTGATTCTAGATGTACCGGACACAGCGGCGATGGAGGCAGAGAAACCAACTGAGACCCTGCAGGAAGGAACCAAAGATGACAACAGGGCCCTGTTTGAGACTGGAGACAAAGACAGGACCAGGATCAAAGAGTCTCCACAAGAAACACCACAGGAGGGACAGAAAGAGGTTTTGGATGAGGATGAAGTCCAGGAGGACCAAAGGAAAGTGTCCACACAAGCAGAACAGTCACATGAAGTCCGGATCCTTCAACTGGATTTACCAAGCAGCTCTGAATTTCAACCCACACCAAGAGACTCTGCTCAGCTGAGTCCACCTGTTGCCAAAGAACTGCTACAACCAGAGTTCATAGAAATAAACCTGTATGAACAAGATGAGGTCACAACGAACCGACCTGAGACTCAGAGCAGAGAAGACACCAGAGCCAAAGAGCCGAGGATCGATATCATCCAGACTGTCTTACAGGCTGAAGGAGAGACAGACTCCCTGGCTGATGTTGCACCAGTTGAGATGACTTTGATAAAGATGCAAGAAGGGACAGCTGAATGTGAAGTGTCTCAGAGGGACACCACTCTGGTTTTTGAACCACTGCCAGCACATGAGACAAAGGTCATAGAGATAAACCTTCACAAAGAGGACACAGGACCAGAAGCCAGGACAGAGACCACGGAGAGCACAGAGGACCACGAAAACCTGGAGGAGAAGTCTGCTGTGGTGGAGCCTAAAGTTCTTGTTGTACAGCTGGATATACCGACCGGCGTGCAGAGTGAGAGAGCAGCAGAAGGTGGAGCTGCAGAGGACGTTCATCCTGAAAGAGCGGTGGGTGTGGAAGAACAAGAAGAAGTCAAAGGTCACAGCCAGAAGGACGAAGACTCCGTGATGGATGTTCACAATGGTACCCTGAACGAGGCGTCAGAGAGAGAGGAGGAGGTCCACAAAGAGGAGGAAACAGTGACCGACCAGAAGGAGCACGAAACCTCATCCGTCTCAAAAGCCACAACATCACAGGATGATCCCGATCAGACTGAAACCAAAGACCTGACGACAGCAGCAGAGGACACCACGGTGGAGGAACCGGGTCAACGAGAATTAGTCGACAAAGTGGAAGCAGAACAAATAGAAACTCCACTGGAACCTGGACTCGAGAGACCCGAAGAGGACAGAGAGGCTGTTGATCAAGAAGCGTTGACACCTGATGGGTCCAAGAACGAAAAGGAACCAGATACCCGGTTCAAAGACAGCAAAGACGTGTCCCCCGTTAATGTTCAGCCGTCTGAGCCGAGTGTCCCTGCAGTCCAAAGAGACAAACAGGACGAGGACAGAGACGTGAGGCCTCAGAGTGGGACTCTGTCCAAGGTGAGTTCTGTTTTGTCTCCACTCTTTTGTCCACGTTTCGTCCAGGAATATCACTTTGCACAAAATACCTGTAGAAGCTAATATTACAACTTCATGCAGAGTGAAGAGAGACGTCTTCACTTCAGGGCAGGAACACGAGCTGCCTCATACATCACACACATCTCACTCAGACAGGATAAACTTGTTTTACAGAACTTTTCACCTCCTCAGGTGCCTCAGGAATCTGTCATGGATCAGGTCCAAGTGGAAGCTGCGTCACCTCAGGACAACAAAGCGGAGGAGTCGGCCATGAGGAGCATCTTCACAGAGATACAGCTGCTCGCAGGGACAGGACCCAACAGCCAGCTCATCCAGGTATCAAGATCACTGTCGGGTCTTTCCAGAACTTTTAATGACTTCGACCTCATGCTGTCTTTGTGTCTTAAGGGCAAACCCCTGGAGGATCCTCCAGAGTCTCTGATTACACCCACCTCAGACATGGACAGTCGGCTAAGCAGACTAGTGTCTAAAATCCTGAGCTGCAAGAACCGCCCGGCTGAGCTGAACACAACAGCCATGGTGCAGCAGGTGGAGGAGATTCAGGTGAGTTTGACGGTCTCAAAGAGCAGCTCCTATCTGTAGCAGCTGATGGAGACCAGTGGAAGTGAGCCTCAGGTTTGATGAATATCTGAACCCCTGCAGGAGTGCAGAGAGGCCGCCCATGCCCAGGTCCTGCTGCTCTCTCAGCTGAGGGAAGCTGGTGATTCTGAGGACCAGGAGGCTCTGGAGAATCTGGAGGACCAGTGGAGTGCTGCTGCTCAGGATGCAGCTACTGTGATCCAGAGTAAAGAGGCTCAGCTGCAGCTGGTCACAGATTACTGCAGGCAGATCCAAACGACCAAGACCATAATGACCACACAGGCCGAGGAGCTGGATGCTGTGAAAATGTGAGTCCACACCAGAGGTTTAAAGTGATCTGGATCTTTTGTTTTGTAGTGTCTGCATTACTGTTTTTTTCTTTCAGGTCTCCACTGGAGAGCAGCTCCAAGGAGGCAGAACGTTTGCACGTCTTACAGAGGAACATGGAGGAGAACAGGACCGTGCTCGGGGATCTGCTTATGACCCACACCAAGCTGTGTCCCCACCTCAGCCGGGCAGAAAGAGCGATCGCACAGACTGAGCTGAAGAACCTACAGGAGACCTGGACATCCCTGGAGAGAACAGTGGAGAGTCACCTCCACCACGCCAACGTCCATTCTCACAAGGCCGGCAGTCTCCTGGCCGAGCTCTCCGGTCTACAGGAACACCTGGAAACAGTGGTCAAAGACCTTCAGTCCATGTCACCTCCAGCTTCTCAGTGGGACTGTAAGCAGGCGCAGCAGCTGATGGAGGCCAATGCTAAGGTCAAAGCGGCCCAGCAGCAGCACCTCCACCTACAGCAGCTGAGTGAGGCGCTGCTCCTCAGCTCACGGTGGGAGGTGGAGTCAAAAGAGATAAGTCAGCAGCTCCAGAGTGCCAAAGACAAACTTGAAGACACTGAGGCGCTGGTGTCCTCTCAAACTCTGAGCTGCAGCAACCCCATCATGGAGAAAATTATCATGGTGATGAGGGATGGACTTTCGTGGGCCAAGCAGACAGAGAGCGACATCGAAGGCAGGAGGAAGCGGGTGGCTCTGCTCCCTGAGGAGGTCCACCGGCAGCTCAGGGACCTAAAGAAGCTGCAGTCTGAGGTGATGGCCAAACAGGGCCAGCTGGAGTCCCTGGTGGAGGAGGTGACCGACCTCCTTCCACAGCTGGACCAGGCTGAAGAAGTACCCATGGTGCACGCCTCTCTGGAACGCCTCGAAGAACTCGAAGCGTCCACAACAGAGAAGCTGTCCAAGGCTGTGAAAGAAATCGAATCCGGACTGCAAACCAGAGAGAAGCTGTCCGAACAGATTGCTGACATTGACTCCTGTATTTTGGCTCACCTGCAGAGAGATGCATCTAGGAGCGCAGACAGCGAATTCAGGAGTCCGTCTGAGCTGGATCGCAGGCTGCGCCACATACAAGAGACTCTGTCTGAGGCGGAGAAGCAGGCCGCCGTCTGTGAGGCTCTTCTGATGAAGAGTAAAGACATCACCTCAGAACTCAGCGTCACAGAGAACTGTCAGCTTTTTGACAAGCTCACCAAACTCCAGGAGGACATCCGAGCCATTAGCAGATACGAGAAGGCCAACAAGAAGGATCTGGATGAAGTCATACAGACAGTGGATTCAAGTAAGAAAACCCTGGTCTCTCTGGAAAAGAGCCTGAGGCAGATGTTGGTAGATCTGAGCAGACACCGGTTCCCCATCACAAGAGAGTCCCTGCAGGCTTTAGAGCCATTCAAACACATGCTCTTAGAGCACAAGTCACAGGTAGACCTTCTGCAGCCCTGGATCCCCCAGGAGAAGACCAGAGAGCTGATCTCAGTCATCACTGAGCTTCACAGCAAAATGGTTACCCTGGAAACGAAAGCAAGAGATCACGAGAGGTACCTGAACACGAGGCAGTGTGTGGAGGACCTCAGGGAGAGCATCCAGGAGCAGGTCCGCCAGACCAAAGAGGACAGCAGGGACCTGGAGGACAGGTACAAAGTCTGTCAGGCCCTCCTGGTCCAGTCCCCTCTGGTGAAGGCACTGTGTGCAGAGGCTCACTCCAAACTTCAGGCCATCTCCGCTGACCTGTACCCGTCACAGCTGAGCACAGAGCGACAGAGGCTGAAGCAGAACGAGGACGGCCTCGACACCTGGGAGATGACGCTCTACAACAACCTGAGCATCGTCGAGTGGGACCTGCTGAAGGAGCTGGACCTTGAATCAGAGCGGGAAGATGCTCAGGTGTTCCTGTGGAGGACTCAGCAGGAGCTTCAGAGAGTCCCTGAGCTGGAGCCGAATGAAGCTTCGATTTACAAAGAATACCAGAGAATTATGTCTCTGAAAAAGACCGTAGAGTCCAGAATGAGAGCGCTGGAGGTCCTGGAGCAAAAGAAGGGAGACAATCAGAGCTCTCAGAAGCTGACGGAGCTGAAGAAGGAGGTCCTCAGTGAATGTGACTCGCACATGGTGGGTGGATTGTTTGTTTTTATTTGTCCATAGAAGCACTGTGACTGTGTATGTTATCTTTTAGGAGAACGTCTCTCAGGCCAGGGAGTCCTTCCAAAGCTGCACCTGTGCCGTTAAAGAGGCGGCACAGTTCCTGAGGGACGTCGAGGTCTCTCTTCTCCCTCCTCAGGGATCTGTCGGACTTTGCTGTGAAAGTCTGGAGGAGACCCAGCAGGCTTTGGACTCTCTGCAGCAGCAGTTCCAGATGCACGTGGAGAAGCTCCAGAACCAGGGCACCCTGCATCCTTACCTGTCCCCACTGAAGGTGGAGCAGCTGCAGGAGAACGTTCTGAGCCAGCTCCTGGTGAGGATGTCCACTCTCCAGGCAAAGGGCCACATACGCCTGGAGCGTCTCAGCAGGTACTCGGCTCACTGCTTCTGTGTTATATGGTTTCTGTGATGGTGTTAAAAATCTATATTTGTGTCATTCAGGTGTGCAGAGCAGCACAAAAAATTCACAGAGTCCCATGATGAGTTCGTTCAGAGTATGAAGACGGCAGAGAACAGGCTCATACAGCTCATCTCTCACAAAGTCACCTGCCTGGCTGACTGCTCGGACCAGCACACGAAGCTCAGAGTACGAACAGCAGATTCTTCAGAGACTCTGTTCCTCTGAGTGTTGACTCATGTCTCGTCTGCTTCAGGCTCTCTCTGAGGATACCGAGGCCCTGCTGAGGCGTCTAGAGGAGCTGAAGGAGTGGTGCCCGGAGCAGAGCTGTCGTGGAAGCAGGGAGAACGCCATAACCGCCATCTGGAGGCGGGTTTCAAGACTGCAGCGCTGCACGCAGGAGCTGACAGCGCGCAGCAACCAGAGGATCGCAGAGTGGCGTGACGTCACCAACAGCGTGAGTAACGGGAGCGCGTGATCCATCACAGCCCGGAAAAATGTGACAACTTATGGAATCCTGCTTTCAGGTGGAGAAAGCCTCTGTCGTGCTGGAGCAGGTGGAGGCGGAGCTTCCTGATGGCTCCACAGAGGACCTGCAGGACCTGCTGCAGTCCTGGGAACAGTACCACGACAGACTGGACTGTGAACATCGAGCGCTGTCTGCGCTGGAGCTGCGTGCTGCCAGGCTGCTGGGTGTCCCCGCCCACCTGGAACAGGCTCCTCCCACTCCGCTCTGTCAGCAGCTGCAGGCCATGCAGGGCAGATACAGCAGGTACACGAGTGTCTGTTTGTCACTGCGACTGAGGGCTCTTCCTGCATCTTCTGACCCGTTTGTGTTCCCAGCGTGAAGCAGAGGAGCAGGGAGGGTCTGCTGGGAGCCAGGCTGGAGCTGGAGGACAGAGACAAGGTCCGAGAGGAGCTGCAGGGGGTTCGGGTTTGGCTGGAGGAGGCGGATGGTGTTCTGACAGAGATGGAGCAGAGCAGCAGCACACAGGAGCTGCAGGTCAGACTGATCAGTCACTTCCTGTCACATGATCTGTTGATGTGTTCAGATACTCTCTGAATGTTGGTCATGTGACTCCATCATATTGCTGAGGAGAGCAGAACTTTTTGTTTTACTGAATCTTGTTTTTTTAATTAAATGATGAAATAGTTTGAGTTTAAGCCACACTGAGAGGAAACAGCTGTTTAGTTTCTTCAGTGTCTGGTCCTCTGATATAAACGGATCCTCACAAAATGTCGGCCAGTGGAGTGAATGTAATGAGTCTCTAAAGAGAAGAGAGCTGAAAACACAAAGATACATTCGCACCGCTGACTCTTTATAAAGATGCTCTTTTGGTGAATAAACTTTGTTTTTGTCCTGAATGCGCGTTCAGAGGCCGTTATCTGTTCAGTAAATATGAAATGTCGGAGGCCAACCGTTGGCTTCGGCCCAGCGGCCGTTTGGGGTTCTATCGGCCCACTGAGTCTCTGCCCTTTGTCCCAAAAGCTGAGCCAGGGCCAGCATCACATGCACTGCAGCCACACACACATGCAGTGAGCCTGTGTGTTTCTCAGACCCAAGCCTCCCCCCACCTCCACTTGTACCGCAAACCTTTTGTTCTGTGTTGTAAGTGGATCTTCCAGGTGGCCTTTGTGGCCAAGTCATTTCACACACACACACATAACAGGCTGGGTTTCCCATAGTGATAACAGGATGCAGCTCCCGGCACCGCAGAGCATCGGGTCTTTCTGTGACGCCTGTTGTTCTGCTGAATAACTTTTGTTTTTGTTAATCGTATTTCATATCTGTGGTTTCAGGACGTCTACAGCCAGCTGTGTACCCAGAAGGCTTTGCTACAGCGCGTCATCGAGAGCCTGAAAATGAAGTACTCAGACCTGCAGACTCCGGTCCCGCCTGAGATCGACAGCCAAGTGCAGGAAGTCACAAACACTCTGCAGCAAGTGGAAGTAAAGGTGAAGAAGACGGAGAGTTAGCACAGATTTCAGCAAAGCATTGAAGAGTCTGATGTTCATGTCTGATTGGTCCCTCAGGTGGGAGAGGCGGTGCAGAGGAGCGGGCCTGTCCACCGGCTGGGTGCGAAGCTGTCTGAGATCCGGGCTGGCCTGAGTTCAGTGCAGGGCCGTCTGGAGCAGCGGAGCCCCACAGTGATTGAAGCAAAGGTCACTCAGAAGGTGAGCTCACAGAAACAAAAAGAGGAGCAGCAGGACTATATGTGACATGTTTGAATGGATGTGTCTGTCCCCCTCAGCGTGTGTGGGACGAGTTGGACAGGTGGCACTCCCGGCTGGCGGCGCTGGAGGTGGACATGCAGGACTTGGAGAAGCCAGAGGAGGCGCTGATCCTCACAGAGAGGCTGGTGGAGGTGCAGCAGCTCCACTCCATGCTGGCCAAGCAGGCGGAGCAGAGGACCACCCTGATCAGCAAGGTGAGGACGATGTCTCTGATTAGCAGCTAGCTAGCATTAGCCATTTAAAGACACAGAAAGCTAACGTTGGAGACGTTTCTGTCAGATCCACACGTGGCTTCAGGAGCATCAGGAGATGATCAACAGCTCCAACAGCTGGATGTCGGAGGCACAGACGTGGCTCGCGGCTCCCTGCACCTACACCACCGCTAAATGTCTGAGCAGCCATGTTCACGCCCTGCAGGTCAGCGCCGCTCTTTGTTTTCACATTGACAAATGCAGATGGAGCTCAGTGACGCTTCCTCTCCGCCTCTCACAGATGGTGCTGGATGACTCCGCTCAGATCCGCTCCACCCTGCAGGGCTTCAGCTCCGTCCTGCAGGAAATGTCGCAGGTGTGCGACGTCACAAGTCTGCAGGAACATCTGGTGGAGGCAGATCTCCAAGTGGCCAAAGTCCAGGAGAGCTTCACGGCTCCTCTGTCGCAGCTGCAGCACGCTGCCGCGGTGAGTCTGAAGCTTGTGCGTGTAACGAGTAACCATGCTGCTCAGTGTCTCTAGTTCATAAAGAAAACAGTCCAGACTTGTGTCCATATAGATCAGTGGTTCTGTCTGCAGCCAACAGAGAGTCAGGGTGGAGCAAACTGAGGCAGCTTGATGAGCCAATGAGAAACCAGCTCCACCTAACATGCTTGTAGTCAGCTGTGGGGTCACATTGCTGTGACTGCTAATGGAGGTTCTGCTCCGATATGTCACTGGTTGGGGGTTTGTCACTTGTTGTTAGCCTCAGATGTAACATTAGCCTTGGCCTTAGCCTTAGCATCAGTCTTAGCATTAGCCTCTGATTTAGCTTTAGCTTCGACCTTAGCCTTAGCATCAGTCTTAGCGTTAGCCTCTGATTTAGTTTTAGCCTCAGCATTAGCGTTGACTTTAGCCTTGACCTTAGCCTTAGCATTAGTGTTAGATTTAATATTAGCCTCTTCATTACCATTAGCAACAGATTTAGCTTTAGCCTTAATGTTAGCTTTAGCCTTACTCTCAGTTTAGCTTTAGCATAAGCCTCAGGATTATCCTCAGATGTAACATTAGCCTTGACCTTAGCCTTAGCATCAGTCTTAGCATGTGCCTCAGCATTAGCTTTATCCTTGACAAAAAAATAACACTCCAATAAAGTTCAGATCTGTTTTTAATACTGAAGTACAGAGTGAAGTAGTTCTACTTTGTTACTTTACATCTCTGTTTGTAGGAGGTGGAGGCCATCGAGAGTGAGGTCAGACGGATGGAGAACAATGTGATTGAGATCAAGAACTTGATGTCGTGTCCTGAGACGTTCCCCAGCCCGAGAGAGGACAGCCTGAAGGTGGCGGGAAGAGACAACATCAGATAAATAAATCTGAACACGTCCTGCTGTTCGTCACTGTCTGTTCTCTCTGATGTGTGCAGGCGGTCGAGCAGAAGATCCAGTTGATGAGGAGGACTGTGGCTGAGATCCAGAAGTGTAAACCAGGACTCTGCCTTCCAGAGAAGGCTGAAGAGACTCTGACTGTCTTCACTGTGGTGGATCAGCTGCAGGTGCTGCTGCTGGAGCTGGAGAAGGTCAGTTAATCAGTCAGTCAGGTGATTAAAGCAGCCGTGACCCTCACTAAACCTCCTGCTCTGTCTATACAGAAGGTCCCTGCTCTGTTCATCCAGCAGCCTCAGACTCCCATCCAGGCCAAAGCTCAGCTCCAGAAATCCACCTCAGGGGAGGCAGAGGTGAGTTCAGCTTCACCACAGGAAAATGTCTTTAAAATGTTCAGTAACACTTCCTGTTTCCTCTCAGACAGAGGAACCGGGTCAGATCAGAATCGTCCACGTTGAAGAGGACGTACTGAGAAGATCCGGGGCCTCGCTGCTGACGGTGGAGCGGTCCTCACCCGAGCAGAGGCAGTCCTGGACGCCTGAGAGGACTCCAGTAAGAGGACATGAATCAACTAACCAAAATAACAGCACACCTTTGTCTTTTGTGTTATTTGTACTCACATGCATGCACAGCCTCACCTCCCTCTGCATGTTCACTAATGTTTTCATTGGAAATGTTCCTTCAGTGTAAAAGTGCAGCTGCTGGGACACGAAGCTAACGGTTTATTAGCTAAACATCAACACGCTTCACTTAAACCCACAGAAGATCCAAATGTTCCAAGCTAGCTGATATATTAGCATAAAATGATGATGCACAATGATGGTAAACTGCAGTTAGCTCACACTCAAACTACCTACAGTGAAGCTAGCTGTGTTAGTGTTAACA
>JAVQJX010075070.1:0-15957 GCA_036025115.1 Ambassis agassizii
CTGATATGTGCTTAAGTGGTCACAAATTATAAAATACATATACTGCATGAGAAAAACTAGGCTTGTTTTTCTTCTTGTGATTGATTTAAAGTTAAATGGAAAAATAAAAATCTCTTTGGCTACTTCTTTAAAACAAACGACCAACATGGCTTTTCGCCTAAGAAGGTAGTTAAGTAAATTATCTTAAATATACCCTCTATAGTATTACATTGCCGTGGCATTTGATTTATTGTTTTTCATACAAAATATGACAGTAAATCTCTTCCTAGCAAATGAATACAATTGGCGATATGGTTTCCGGGTGCCCGTGAAGGCACCATGAGAACTCTCTCTCCACCTTGCTAGGTGTAGTTAGCATGTTGGCTAATGTGGCTAACAGTTCCGACAGACGACGTTTATTCGTACGAGAAGTCATTTCCGGTGACAACAAAACAACAAAATTGTTGCATTTCTTCGGTGTGCATTTATTTAACTTAGCCAAGCCGTGTCGAACTGTCCTTTTTAGTGGACATTTATCAGCTAACGTCAGTGTTAGCTGCGTAACGGTTAGCTAAGCTAAGCTGATTTTTTTTTAGCACACAACATTAGCTTTATGCTAGTTTTCCGTTTGCCTGAAGCGCTTCAATGAATGGGTGTTGATGCACCGAGTGGAGACATCAGTCAACAGTGTACATTTGCTGCTAGCTTTCTTCTCGTCCCTGTTCCAGACTGGTAAACAAAAGCCAGGAGTTTATTTGGGGGAAACCGGACCAATGGCTGTGATTCTGTTAGCTAGTTAGTTACTTTAGCTAAACGCTGCTAACTTTGTTGGAGATGCATCAACACGGCGAAATCCTGCCCTGTACAGGTACAGAGACGTAATAACAGCAATGTTAGCTTGCGTAACATAGATATTACTCTTCTTTTGTAATTCCGTGATCGCCCAACTGAGTGTTTTTTTATTCAAATTGGAGTTAAAGGGGCGGAATGATGGCTGTTTGGATTGACCCTGCCCTCCGTCCCAGGTAGGAGCGCAGTGGTGGAGACTCCCCGGCCTCGCCTGGCCCTCTGTTTTCAGATCGGATAATGGAAAAATATTCACCAGCTACTTTTCTCTGCCATTGAAGGGATTTGGTTATTCTAAGAAGCATCATGGACACAGAGGAAGTTTCACAAGAAGAGCATTAAACATGAACAGTTGAGTTTTTTCAACCACAGATTATTTTTTAAAGACTGTTTTATTTGAAATCACCGACATGAACGCCTTTGCTGAGTTCGTCCCCCCTCCTGAATGCCCGGTGTTTGAGCCCAGTTGGGAGGATTTCTCCGATCCGTTAGGATTTATCAACAAGATCCGACCCATTGCGGAGAAAACGGGAATCTGCAAGATCAGACCCCCCGAGGTAAACTCACTCATTTCAAACACAGGGACGCTAAATTTACTGTGGGCCTGCGTGAATGTTTTTGCGTTTCCATAACAGAGGTCAAATAATTTATTTATTTATTTACTTTACATGTGGGGCACTAATTTTCCCTTGTTTGTCCTTTTTTTTTAAAAGAAAGAAAAGTTGTTTCAAAAATGGTGAAATAATTTGAACATTTCCGGTTTCTGTTCCTTTGTTTTTGTTGTCATGATGGCTAGCTAAGTTACAGTACAAAGATGGTTAGCTACGAAGATGCGACATTGGGACACACAGTAGGCCTGCAGCTCCTGTCACACAATAACCTTTACTTATATACTAAATACACACAATTTAATAAAAACATTTTAATTTGCTGTAACCTCCAGCTGTGCCTGAACCACAGTTTCCTCCTGTAATAATTAGATAGCAGTGTTCATATACAATGTATCACCTGAGTTTATCAAGATGGGGCTGTAGTGTCATGATTTTAGAAACACTGATTTGTTGTTGTTGTTGTAAGAGGTGGTGCTGTCATTCCTTCATTGTTGCTCTCTGTTTTCCTGTCTTTCAGGACTGGCAGCCTCCATTTGCCTGTGATGTACGCAACTTCCGCTTCACTCCAAGAGTACAGAGGTTGAATGAACTTGAGGTAAGTTTGTAAACAAGATGTGTCATGCCAATGCAACAATAAATATGAACATTGTTGGGTTTCAAGCAGGAGATCAGGGCAGATATGTTTCAAATATTGTTATATGTAACAGAGGTTTTACCTGAAAGTGTCCTTGTTGATAAACAGCAGAATATTGGAATATTAGATGGTTTTTCGTCATCTTTCTCTCTCTCTCTTGATTTCCTAGGCCCTCACTCGGGTTAAGCTCAACTTTCTGGATCAGATTGCAAAGTTTTGGGAGCTGCAGGGATCCAAGATTCGATTCCCACACGTAGAGAGAAAGATCTTGGACCTCTACCAGCTCAGCAAGGTAAATTATGCCTGATTTTACTTCTAAGACTGAATATTTACCATGTCACACAATTAAATGGGAGTTTTGTTGCTGTGACATGTCCGCTAAATAAGAATTATGATGCTTTTATCATTTGTTTTGTGATGCTGGAAAACCTGTTACTCTGTTATGTCTCAGATTGTGTCATCTGAGGGTGGCTTTGAGACGGTGTGTAAAGAGAAGATATGGTCCAAGGTGGCCAGCCGGATGGGCTTCCCACCAGGGAAAGGCACCGGCTCACTTCTACGTACACACTATGAGAGAATCCTTTACCCATATGAACTCTTCCAGTCTGGAGCTACGCTAACTGTGAGTAGTGTTTTAATAACTGGCATGACAATGTCATTTTTATGTGGTCATTGTTTGTAGTTTGGGGCCCTTCAAATGTAGTAGTATGACGTGTTTTAAACATCTTTATTGCTCCTTTCAGGGCCTTCACCGGCTGTATGAGGAGGGAGACGATGGGGAGGAAGTGGATGAGGGAGTTGGCGAGGATGCGGTGGAGGACGAAGAGCAAGATGAGGAAGAGGAGGAGAGGGAGAAAGATGGGGAGGGTGATGCAGCCCAAACCAAAGAGCAGCTTCTGCCTGAGAGACGCTCCAGGCGGCTAAAGACGGAGGTAAAAGGCCAAGCAGAGAGCTTAAAAGTGTAATAATTAGTCACATTTGTCATAGCTGTTTTGCTTTATAACACTGTGTCATTGCAGGTAGAGTTATCCCTTTGTTTTCGGCATCCCCCTGTTGTGGTTATTCCCAGCCGTGGCAACATTTGGCCTTTTAGCAGAATTACTGTTTCACTGGCCACTGTTGTTGTTTCTTTGTTTCTCTAGAGGGAAGACAAAGAGCCAAAAGGGCTCAAAATCTTCGGAGCAAGTCCCAAGATGGTCGGCTTGGAAATAGTTTCAGCTGGTAAGCATCATTTTTGGTTGACTTATGGTGACACTACACTGAGCAACATGTCGGCAGTGTTACCCGGAGGATTTCTAGTCTTATGTTGGCACTTTTTCACTTTTAGACGATGGATTCAGCAAGAAGCAGCGTCACCTCAAAGCCCAGGCCTTCGCCATCAAAATGAGGCCACGCAAGGAGACGCTGGAGGTCAACTTCGTGAGTGTTTTTCTCCCTCTGTATCTGTGTCAAATTCATTGATCTGCTGAGGTGTTGACGAAACGTTTAACCACCCAGATCGACCTCTATCTCTGCTTGGTGTGCGGACGAGGAGACGAGGAGGATCGACTGCTGCTGTGTGACGGCTGTGACGACAGTTACCACACCTTCTGCCTGATCCCGCCTCTGCAGGATGTGCCCAAAGGAGACTGGCGGTGCCCGAAATGTGTCGCAGAGGTATTTAGTTGAATGCTGTCAGGCCAGTCCAGGAAACGGTTGAAGAAGATTTAGATGTGTGAATGAGCGATTTTTGAGAGCGACGTGTTTCAAAACTGAGAAATTTGTTTCCCTTCCTTCACAGGAGTGCAGCAAGCCCAGGGAGGCGTTCGGCTTCGAGCAGGCTGTGAGGGAATACAGTCTGCAGAGCTTTGGAGAGATGGCGGACCAGTTCAAGTCTGACTATTTCAACATGCCCGTTCATGTGTGTAAAATCTCCTCAGTGAGCTAGAATCTTCTAAACATGTTCTTTAGTGATGAGATAGAGCAGGGTGGTTACGTTAGGTCCACTTTGTATCCTCAGATGGTTCCCACAGAGCTGGTGGAGAAGGAGTTCTGGCGCCTGGTAAGCAGCATCGAGGAGGACGTCATTGTAGAGTATGGAGCTGATATCAGCTCAAAGGATGTGGGCAGCGGCTTTCCTGTCAGGGACGGCAAGAGGAGGCTACTGGGGGACGAGGAGGTGAGGAGAAGTTGCTTGACTTGACTTTAACTTAAAGTAAAATTCTAGCCAAATGATAGCAATCCTTTTTTTATGTATTTATCAGACATCTGTGTAATTATTAAAAATATAATGTTAATATGGCTTCTCCCCTCCCCCTTCTTATAGGAGTATGCCAACTCGGGTTGGAATCTGAACAACATGCCAGTCCTGGAACAGTCGGTGCTCGCTCACATCAACGTGGACATCTCGGGCATGAAGGTCCCCTGGCTCTACGTCGGCATGTGTTTCTCCTCATTCTGCTGGCACATCGAGGACCACTGGAGCTACTCCATCAATTTCCTGCACTGGTGAGATTGTATGAAAAACAATAAATGACCCGGCTACATAAGAAGCCATCCTGTATCCTGTCTTATCTTGTTTCCTGCTGCTCTAGGGGTGAACCCAAGACGTGGTACGGAGTGCCAGCCTCTGCGGCCGAGAAGTTGGAGGCCGTGATGAAAAAGTTGGCTCCAGAGCTGTTTGATTCTCAGCCTGATCTCCTCCATCAGCTGGTCACCATCATGAATCCCAATATCCTCATGGAGCACGGTGTCCCTGTATGTAGCCTGGACACACTCCTTTGGTCTGCAGTGTAATTACCAGTCTCATCTGATGAGTACAATATGTGAACTTCTCTTCGTCAGGTCTACAGGACCAATCAGTGTGCAGGGGAGTTTGTGGTGACCTTCCCCAGAGCCTACCACAGCGGCTTCAACCAGGGCTACAACTTTGCAGAGGCCGTTAACTTCTGCACTGCTGACTGGGTGAGGAGAAGCACTTCTTTCTTTCATTTTTATTTACCGACAGTTGTTTTTAACAGACAATGTCCCTCAGTTACCAATGGGCCGTCAGTGTGTCGCCCATTACCGACGCCTCCATCGCTACTGCGTCTTCTCCCATGAGGAGCTCCTGTGTAAGATGGCCGCTGATCCAGAGAGTCTCGATGTTGAACTGGCTGCTGCCGTCTTCAAAGAAATGGGAGACATGGTGGACGAGGAGACGAAGCTCAGACAGGCTGTTCAGGAAATGGTGAATGACGTCTTCAGGCTCAGGTTGTGTATGTGTATGGAAATGGTGTCACTGACGGTCCTTCGTCCCGACCTGCAGGGCGTGCTGTCATCAGAACAAGAGATCTTTGAACTGTTCCCAGACGACGAGCGGCAGTGCTACAAGTGTAAAACAACCTGCTTCCTGTCTGCGCTCACCTGCTGCTGCAGCCCTGAGCGGCTGGTGTGTCTCCACCATGCAGCAGATCTTTGCGACTGTCCCCTCGGCAACAAATGTCTTCGGTGAGACTTAGGTTTATGGTCATATATTCTATATTTACACGTCCACGTGTTTACATATGAATGATATATTTCAGGTATCGTTACGATTTGGAGGAGTTTCCCTCCATGCTGTATGGTGTGAAGACGAGGGCGCAGTCCTATGACACGTGGGCAAAGAGGGTCACAGAGGCCTTGGCTGCAGACCAGAAAAACAAAAAAGGTCCAGATCACTATCAATACCACTACAGAATAATCTATTGAAGGATTATTTGATCATTGTATGACTCTCTCACAGATCTTATTGAGCTGAAGGTTTTGCTGGAGGATGCGGAGGACAGGAAGTATCCTGAGAACACTTTGTTCCGGCGCCTGAGGGAGATGGTCAAAGAGGCGGAGACATGCTCCTCTGTAGCGCAGCTGCTGCTCAGCCGCAAACAGAGACACAGGTTAGCAATGTACCCATGAGTCAAATGCCAGCTCAAGACCTGTCATCAGTATCCAATATTTCAAAGGCAAACTAAATTGTGAGTGTGTGTGTGTGTGCAGCAGCCGCCTGCGTTCTGAGAGCAGCCGGAATCGTACCAAGCTGACTGTGGACGAGCTGAAAGCCTTCGTGGAGCAGCTGTACAGGCTGCCTTGCATCATCAGCCAGGCGCGGCAAGTCAAAGTAAGCGCTCAGATCATACACAGCCAGTTTGTCTTGTTCTGGTCTGTTCTGCCCAACTCCTCACTGTTCTTGTGTCTTCAGGAGTTGCTAGAGAATGTGGAGGACTTCCATGAGCGAGCCCAGGTGGCGCTGTCAGACGAGATGCCAGATTCCTCCAAGCTGCAGGCTCTTTTGGACCTGGGCAGCGGCCTGGATGTGGAGCTGCCAGAGCTGCCTAGACTCAAACAGGAGCTGCAGCAGGCTCGCTGGTTGGATGAGGTGAGCTTTTGATAGTCGTACGAACATGTATTAATGCTTTGACAAACAAGTTTTTCTTTAGATTAGATTAGATTAGATTAGTAGTTAGATTCTGTACAGTATGTACAAATGTGCAATGTACAAAAACATAAACATATGTGACATTTTATAGACTCACTTTAATTAGTTAATGCAGACAAAATGTATTGATTTGTTTGTTGAAAAAAATAACATGGCTACACGGATCCCTTTTCTTTCAAAATGGAGTTGATGTGTGCGTTTCCTGTGTGACAGACTGTGTCTGCTCTTGTCACACAAAAGCCCGCCCCTCTTTGCTCCCCACGATGACGTGCGGTGTCTGCGCGATGAGTGCGTAGCTGCAGGGAGTTCCCTTTAACAGGAGGGACACAGAGGAGTGATCTCACCACAACCCTCGCAGACAGAAAAAAAAGAGTGAGGCAGGCTGGTAAATATTAACCTTCTGCTTCCACCTATACTCCATTCTGTGCTCGGTTGGGAGATACAGGGGAGCTGACATTGTCATGAAGACCAGTTTAGTTTTGTGATTATTCAACTCATGTCAGTTGTATGCTTAGACCACTGAGTCAGCCCTGTTTTTGTGCGTCACATATTTGCCCAGGCTGTATGTCCCTCTGGTCTCGGTGGACCATGTGTCTCCCTGGCCTCAGGGGTATCCCCATATCGACGGGATTTCCAGGGATTCCCCTCCATATCCTGACACTGTACTTCCCTTTTCCCTTCTCTCTCTCTTGTACACACACAGGCGCACACAAGCGCATAAAAAGGGTTACTCACATTCAGCATTCAGCCCCACACAGGCTCACAGGAAGTGAGTATAAAAAAAACCCTCTGCCACTACCATTGACTCACATGGATCACACTGTGTCTTGTTTCCGTGGAGACCACGTTGGTGATAGTGGAAACTGACCACTGTTGAAAAGAACAACTTTATTTGAATCTGTAGGGTGTGCTGTGTATTTTTGCGGAAGTTATTGGATACGTGAATAGTTTTAATTGTTATAAAGAGTATTGGAACACGGGCCAAGTCCAGTGACCTTTGTGAAATAAGGAAATGAACAAAAGCTTGAAGCTGTAAAAGGGCAGTACATATCAAAATGAAACGCATAAAAACAAGTTAATACAAAATAATGATAAGCATCAGAAAGAGGGCACTGCCTCCGCTGGCTGATGAAACCTTTAGATGCTGTTCTTAGATAGAGGGTTTACACGCAGCTTCTTGAAGTTCTTTTGTCCACACCTGTGTTTACTTTGACACAATTTGCAACTTCCAATAATCTTTGTGACAGTAAATAAACCCTGAGCAGCTGTTTCAGTGTTTAAAGTGCTGTATCTGTTTACACAGCATCTGAACAAACTTATATTGTTTTAATAAAGTCAGCCCTTTTCATGCCAACATGAAAGTGAGCAGTTTTCCACTTTGCAGCAGAAGGGAAGAGGAAAGGAGTTTGTTTAGTTGCAGAGCAGCTGGAGGTGCATGTCGAGCTTCCTCTGGCAGCTCCTTCTTGTTCGCTCACTCTGCAACATTTGGGTGATTAGCTGTCATAAAATAATTAAATGACTCCATGCTGTTCATAGTTGATGATCAGTGATGGGCGTTGCCACCTGTGGTCACCATGACTTCGCCTTTTTTTGTGACTGCTAGAATGCTAGTTGAGGGATGTTAAGTTTTTTTATGACTTCATGCTGGTGACTGCTGAGTTGTGCCTGTTAATGTGAAACCTCAGCATCCAAAAGGGGCCACTTAAACACTTTTATATTAATTAGAATACTATGTTCATAATTCCTTCACTATTTTTAATATGTCTAAAGAAAACATCCAGATATTAAGATATAACATTTTTACTGACTGATAATAAGGAGCTGTGAAGTAGTGATTGTAGTTTTGGCATGCGGCAGCTGAGACAAAGCCCACGAGGAAATGTTAAAAATGCAATTCACCACATGGACTACTCCAAAAGCAAGTCAATTCCCAATTAAGTCCCATTTTAAACACAAATACATTTTCTTGTACAACTGCACACCCACCACTTTGCCTGCTTTGGAGTTTAAGCAGACTCAAAATGGCTCTTCAGAAACCTGTGGCTGATGTCACAGATGCTTTCTCCATATGTTCTGTGAGTTTGACCCAAATGTATAGCTACACCTTCCCCTCTCCCTTTCAGTTGTGCATTTGTGGGAATAAAAGAAATAAAACTTTAGTATTACAAATGTCCTCAAAAAAGCTTTGACCTCATAGACACCATCATCCTGATTTAGTATGTCAGTCATTATAAGAGTGTTTCATTCTGTCCAGAGTCCAAACCAGACTCAATGGAGTCTCCTCTCTGCAGCACTGAGGGAATAATTACTCCCTTAAAAAGCTCAAATTTGCCTTTTAAGCTTTTGTTCTATAGGAACAATCACCGCCTTTCTTCTGAAGTCTACCATTGATCTTGTGTTACTCTTAAATTGATGGGTGCTGTTAAGTTAGTGACACATATACACACACAGAAGCAATCAGGAAGGAAAGCTTAACTCAGTCTCTGCTTCATTAATTCTCCAATCAGTCAGATTTAACCCAGATTTTTTTTTTTTTTTTTTAACGGTAAAGTTTTTTCTCTGTGTGTGTTTGCTGTTAGTGGAACTTAAGTGTCAAGTTATTAAAATGATTATTAATACAGTACAGAGGTCAAAGACAGTGTATGTCCTTCAGACGAGCTGTGCAGAAACACAGACAGGCCCTGGACTGTGAATGATGGTGGTAATAATATTCTTATAAAAGTCCAACCTCTGCACTGCCTTTTTATTGATACATCAGTATTACTGGTGCATCCTGAACAACATTTCCTAAGGGGATTGTCAGGAAGAAGATTTGCCAGCAAAGCAGCCAACAAAGCAAATCCTTGGACAGCTCTGGGATTTCAGCTTTTTCCTCCTGCTTTCACTGACTTTGTTTTCCAGTGGTTGACAGGAGTGTGTTTGGCAGTGTGTGTGTGTGTGTGACGAATGATGAAGACATGAGCACTGCAGCTCCTTTATTGCTTGTTCCTGAAGTTTGAAGTTTTCTGTTATAATACTTGATCGTTGTATTGTGTTGGTACAGAATGTTGCTTCTTGAATGAATGCTGCAGTTCTCCATGAATCTGAATGTAACCTGACAGTGTGCACTCACTGGTCACTTTGTAAGGCTATTTATGATTCAATACAGAAACTTTGTCTGTACGCAATTACTCACTTACTCACTATTAATCTCAGTGACAGCAGGTATTATGTTTCTAGGTTGTCTGTACATCTGTCTCTGAACAGGATTTTCCAGGAAGGAGTGAGATTTTTTTTCTTAACTCAGCACTCAGATGTGTTCCTCACTTTAATTTAGAGAAATGTCAAGGATGTTTGTGTGTGCTCAGCCTCATTATACCCACAAAGCTCTGTGATGAGGGTGTCTGAGGTACTCATGTGCGTTTGTTAGAGTTAGTTTTCCTAGTAGTAAGACTCTCTCACTCTTCCAGGAAAAGAATCCTTTATAGACTGGAGGATACATTCCTGAATAAGAATTTAGAGTTCAATTATGCAATTGGCAATTATGACAAGGTATTTACTGCACAGCTCATTATACCATTATATTCGGATAACTATGCATGTTATGTGTGCTATGGATGCATTCATGGAAACAATCAGAGCAGCCTCAGCTGCACCTTTTCTGTTGCACTTCTAGATAACAGATTGGGGGAATTGTTGACTTCTAACTGAAATATTTACTGCATCCAGATTACCTTCTTCCATCAGCTCAACACTACATCTGAGTCCACAAGACACCATAACACACATAAGGACCAAACGCTGACTAATTATCTAAACACACTCTGTTTGCCTTTTCTCCTCTGCAGATGTTCATTGCAGACAAGGTGGAGGATTCAAACTGCACCGTGCATGAGTTCTCCATCACTGGTTCTACATACGCCCCAGAAGGAGAAATGTGAGTGTCACACTTTAAAGAAGTATCAGGTGATTAGATGAAGACATGATCACCCATTGCATGAAAAATGTGTCTCTGGGCACATTTTACTAAATTAAAATTAAATTACATTAAAACAAGATCAAATATAAATGAATGTGACCCGGGACAATATGTGACAGTGTCAGTGTTGGGATGTCAGCCAAACGCTGCACGAAGAACAGGGAAAAAAACTTAATGTCATTTGTGTGGCCATTATGATCTCTCTTTAGATGTGATGGCAGCTGTTCATTTGATAGGATAGGATTTCAGTGGTTCATTATTAATGTGCTTTATTTTGCTTTTCATGGAGTACAGCATGCATGAACCTGTGGATTTTATAACAGCAGAGTGTGGGTTATTGTGTGGGAGCTTCTCTAGCAACGGTTGCAGTCTCTTCTGGGAAAGGATCCACGGTTGTCATGCAATCAGCACTGCTTGTCAGGAGCACACACACACACACCAATACACTGTTTACTACTGTACAACCACTGCTCCTCCAGTCAACTTTGGAATGCTAAACAACCGAATGTCATCCCCACTCCTAAATATTCATGTGCGAGGTGTAGTGAACTGTGAAGAGTTTTCCCCTGTTGAGTGACGTGTGCGTTTCTCTTCCAGTCTTAAAGGAAACAGAGCCGTGCAGTGTGGAGACTACGATGGACTCCTGGAGTTGGCCACTGTGTGCTCTATGTGCAACGATTCTTCACTGGACTACAATGAGGTCATTAACACACAAAAAAAAACTGTGACTGTGTAGATGAGACAAATTCCATATGTGCAGTTACACTGTGCACGCACACACACTGCAGTGACTCCCTAAGTGGTTGCTCTTGAATACACACAGCCGTCTCTTCTCTAGTGGAGCTAATTTTACTCGGATGTCTGATCTTTTTCTCTGGTTTGGATTGCTTTTCTCACCTCTTTGTCATCACCATGGTATCATGGTAACTATGCTGAGGAGAGAGGCCGGGGATGCAGCACTTCTCAGCCGCCACATACCCTCCCTAGACTGTTTCTCTCTTCTTGTGAATGGCTGTTTTGTACATTTTTGAATAAAGACTCTGAGATCAGCGTGTTAAAGCACGTGGGGAAACAAGTGCTGGAAGCTGGTGAGGCATTTTACTGCTGCTTATGGCTCGTCGTCAGACAAGTAAATGATGTGTAGTATGCCATTCCTGCTTCATCTCACCTGCTCCACATGTCTGGCATGGGCACAGGTTTATATACTTTACATTTAAGGGCTGAATTTTTTGCCAAAGATGGATGCTTTCACCTTTCACTAGAAAGAGTCAAACAGCTCAGAGTTTAATGGTTGTGACAGGTCCTTAAACATCACTCACATGTTAAATAATACATATTAATGATGTGATTGCTGCTCTCTTGCAGGCCAAAGGGGTGTATGAGAAGGTGGGTGAAGCCACAGAAACAGCTCTCACCACTTTGGTGGAGAAGATGAACGTCTTCAAGACTGACCTGTCTGGACTTACCAAGGTGGAACGGGCCGGTGCCTGCAACTCTGTAAGTCACATAATCACTTGTGTATAACAACTAGTTGAGTTGGACTAAAGAAAAAAAATCTTTGGTTTTATAGAGATCATGAATAGTTGGCTCATCTGCAGTCCAGTTTCATTGTGCAACATTGTAGAACACAATAACTTCTAAACTCCTTGTGGAATAGATGGACTAATTAGAGTGCTTTTCTGCATGAGCTGATGAAATGGTAGCAGACCTTGTTGCATGAATGATGAGATAAAGCTGTAGCAGCAGCAGATGCATCATGAGGATTTTAGTTAGGAGGTTGTCTCTTGTTTTAAACTGGCCGTTTAAAGTCTGACAATGCAGAAATGTAAATTTATCTCAGTCCATTGAAATGCATTAAAGCCAGGTCTGTGGAGATCTTTATATTACTATCTTCATTTATTCATTCATCTACAGTAAGCTCAGTGTGCTCCCACATATCTGCTGCAGGCTTTGCACCTCTCAGCATGAATGTCGATGAGATGGTAATTACTCTTCTCATTATATTACACTGTACACTGCCTGTGCGGAGGACGTCATGACCTCATGTGACCCTGCTTATACATATTTGTGAAAGATCAGATTTTACATATTAACATTAGGGGTGGACTAACAGTGAGTCAACAGGTCGGGGTTTGTCTTATGTGATTTCATAAAAACACAAAGTTTTTGATCGAGGCAACAACCCTTGACTTCCGTGTTTGTGTTGAATTCACATTGAAATTGTGTCACCATGAGACCATGTCTGCTGCTCTCACTATCATCATGACGATGACTTTGGAGTTGTGGTTGTCTCATCGAATTTTTCTAATGTATTTGCTGCACCTGCATAATCAGAAAGATGAATGCAGGACTTTAACAATAATTCTCTGAACTTTCAGCAAATAAATAAGATCATTTCCTCAGCATGCCATGCCGAGACAAACTCCCATTGCTCTCTCACACTGACAGACTTCAGGACCTCCATCAGCTGTTTGAAGTCCCCTGACAGTGTGTGTTTACACCACAGCCATCTGGCTGCACAGAGAGTAGTGTCAGTGTTAACCTTTCAGTGCTGCACTCTGTGCACAAGACATTGAACTAGAGGGACACCTAGTGGTAGAACAAGATGTGTTTATTTGCACATACAGGGACAGTGTTTGGACTGTGGTGTGTTTTGAGATGTATACTTCCAGCTGTTAAGCCCTGTTTCCTTATATACTGTTGTACTGAGAATTAACATCTAAGATAGCAGCCAGACATCCAGACAAGGTGCTGGAGTGTTGGGTCAGAGGAGTCATCCTTCAGCTGTCTGCAGCTCAGCCAACCCTCTCAGTCACCCACCAGCTGACAGAGGCCCCTGAAAAAAACAACTTAGTCTTTAGCAGTCTTTAGCTCTTTTCTCTTTCTTCTTTATTTTCTGTCACATCTCATCTTTGTCCTCTTTTCATCCATCAGGTCATCAGGCAGTTGATGAAGAAGGAATTCACCCTGGAGTTCTCCCGTGACCGCAAGTCCATGTCTGTCTACTGCACTCCTGTCAAACCAGGTTCTCAGAGCAAGATGTTTGTCAAGGTATGACTGAATGTTTAACTCGGAATAAACACACAGACAATGTTTTTCTCCTCAGGTTTCAGGGAGTGTTTAATGTTCTTCTCCTTTTGTCAATAACAACGTGTCCCCTCAGGGCGCTCCAGAGAGCGTGATCGAGCGTTGTCAGTACGTGCGGGTTGGAACAGGAAAGGTGATGTTGACACCAGCTCTGCGTGACCAGCTGATGTCTAAGATCAGAGACTGGGGGACAGGCAGGGACACCCTGCGCTGCCTGGCGCTGGCCACTCATGACACCCCACCACACAAAGAGGACATGGACTTAGAGAATTCGAGCAAGTTTGTAGGGTATGAGGTACGATGGAACAACCTCTGATATTTGAGAAGAATTCTTGTTCATATTTCAGCCAGCATATTTGGTTAATTAAGAGTAATAACTTTAAAACATTATTCTCCTTCACTGGACCAGTTCCTGTGGTGCTGCTTAGAAACTAATCTGTGTGATGTTTTTAGGAGCAAATCAAATAGAACGTGGTTAATTCCATTTCAGTGGAATTTAAGTGAGATTTTGTTTTCAGATAGTCCTGTGAAATGTAATCCTGCCGTCTTTGTTCTCTCTTCAGCTGGGGCTCACATTTGTCGGCTGTGTGGGCATGCTCGACCCGCCCAGGAAGGAGGTGATCGGTTCAGTGAAACTGTGCAACGAGGCAGGTATCCGTGTTATCATGATCACAGGAGACAATAAGGGCACAGCTGTGGCCATCTGCAGACGAATCGGTATCTTCGGGGAGGATGAGGACGTGACTGGAAAGGCCTACACAGGTCGTGAGTTTGATGATCTCCCGTCTGAGGAGCAGAGAGAAGCTGTGAAGCAGGCGCGTTGCTTTGCCCGCGTTGAGCCAGCTCACAAGTCCAAGATCGTCGGATACCTGCAGTCATTCGACGAGATCACTGCCATGGTGAGAAGAAGGGACACAAAGCTCTAATGACACCTTTTTCACTGGTATCCCTACGCTTTGACTTTCCTCTGCTTCCTGTAGTCGACACGTTGTCACATATTGTTGTTGCACTTGTAAGGCAGAAAAGCATTTTCTCCTTCCTTCAGCTGTTCGTTATGTGAATGACTTGTCAGGGATGCATGACAAGAGGCCAGTGAGGCGTGACATGTTTCAGGTCTCTCTGAGGCTCCTCTCAGACACTGCCATCAAAGCTGTCATCTCCAGTCCGCTCTGCTGCTTTCTATCTCACACACAAGGGGTTGATCCAAGGAGAAGATGGAAGGGAGAGAGACAACAATATCACCATTTGTCTATCACACTTTTTACAACAGTCTGAGGCTGCTTTCACTGCAGATAAATATCTGATTTGTTTGGCTTTAACTTAATCCTGTCTGGATCCTAAATGATAATGAGACTTTGCAGTGAAGTGGAAGTTCATTTTCACTCCTCTTTAGTTTGTGTGGCTCATCAGTGTAAGAAAGAGTCAATCTGCACCAAAAATATGGGCTTAATTTTTATGAATGAACAACATTCGTTTTCTCATATGAGAAACCTCTATTTTTTTTCCAGCTTTCCAGCAACTCAACTTATCTGATAGATTCATGTCTCTGTCTCAGACAGGAGATGGTGTGAATGACGCCCCAGCACTGAAGAAAGCAGAGATCGGGATCGCCATGGGTTCTGGTACAGCAGTCGCCAAGTCAGCATCTGAGATGGTTTTATCTGATGATAACTTTTCCACCATTGTGGCTGCTGTGGAGGAGGGCAGAGCCATCTACAACAACATGAAGCAGTTTATCAGATACCTGATCTCGTCAAACGTGGGAGAAGTGGTCTGGTGAGTAGCACGGCGCCCCCTGCAAACATTTGCAAACCTCAGCTGTGTGTGATGTTTGTGTTTCTCTTCTGCAGCATCTTCCTGACAGCCATCCTGGGTCTACCTGAGGCTCTCATTCCAGTTCAGCTGCTGTGGGTTAATCTGGTGACCGACGGCCTGCCTGCCACCGCCCTGGGCTTTAACCCTCCAGACCTGGACATCATGGACAAACCACCCCGTAACCCTAAGGAGCCACTCATCTCTGGCTGGCTCTTCTTCAGATACCTGGCCATTGGAGGTAGTATTTTGTGAGAATGTAGACACCTTAGGATGTGTACACAGCAATGCAATGAAAGTCATCTTTTAGTACTAATGGAGACTAGACTTATTCTGGAAGGTAATAGGAATGTTTCCCTTGTTTACAGCTCATTCAGACACTGCAAGATGTCTGCTGTCACTCTTGAGTAAATAAACACTAGAACAGAAACTGAGATGTCTATATTTGCTTTCTATTTCTGGCACTTGTGCCAAGTTGGACACATCAGAACTGAAAGCTAAGAGGATAAACAAGAATACATGTACATAAAAATTCTGTATATAGTATAGTCCCATAGTTGATGTTAACAACTCTCAGTTTAACTTTCAGTTATTCTGT